>JAMKCH010008236.1:0-30552 GCA_023653785.1 Ophioderma brevispina
TTGATAATTGCACAAGTTTTAGGCCGATGCCTATTTGAATTAAAATTGCATGAAACGGCGAGAAAGGCCGCTACCTACTTCTGGCCTCCTTGCTTTTGTTTTTTCCCTTCGTCCTTGCCGTGTGAGAGATAAAATTTATACCATTGAATTATTGAGTGTCAATTCTCATCTCAGCATCCTGTATAATACTTGAAAAAGCGAGTGAGCTGAGATGATATTTTAGTAGGGTACATACACAGGATCTATCGTTTTGTGATGGCTTTCTTTAATTTTGGCCATAATTTTGGCCATAATAAAAAAAAATCTGGAGATGTAAAAAAAAAAAAAAAAACATTTATGGACTTGGGCGAGGTTATATCAGCATATTAAAGCAAACCCACATTTTTGGTAGGGGATTTACCCTTTAAACTTCTTCTGTAGCCTTTTGTTTGGATGATTCCCACATAAAAGTTTGGCGTTGTGCACGAATGTTTGGCCGCTGGGGCAAGGGCCCGATCAATTTTCATGAAATTATGCCCACTTACATGTCTGGGGTTAAATATTTCAAGTTAGCTTTAATTTTCTTGTATTGGATTCTGCCATCTTGTTAAACAACAGGTAGCAAAAGTAGGGGGGGCAGAGGGGATGTATCCTCCTAAATTTTTCGACCCCCCCTGAAAATTGAGAAGAGCCCATAGGACATGTGTAGTGTCCATCCCCTTCCACTCTCACTGTTAAACAAAATTAAAAGTAACATTTTCAGAGTCTTGGATTATAAAGATGGTGTTTGTGAAGTCTTAACAACTTCTTCATTCAGGTATGTGGCGACAATTTCAGCTTTAACAAAATCACAATTATCGCCAGGACTGAGCTTTTTGGGAGAGAAGAGAAAGCCATAAAGTTCCAAACCCAACAACCATGCTTGACAGAGACAACGGATGTGATCTCTCTGCCATCTACAATGATCCGATGTCAAATTACCACTCCAAGGTGGTCATATAATTTTGAGTGATGTAACATGTTATGCTGAATAAAGAGGTTGTACTTTCTTCACAAGCTCTATCGCTGATAAAAAGTATCTGTAATTTTATTTCTTGAAAGGCATTTATGTAGTGATCTGAAATATCAAACAAGAATATGCTGTTACTGTTACAATAGAGCAAAGAAATGTGAATGTAGCTCTAACACTTTGGACAATATTGTGCACAGCAGAAAAGGTATGATGGGAGGTTATAAGGTTATAATAACTTGCTTTGAATCTTGTGTAAAGTTCAGGCACAAGTTTTCCACAAATTTTCCTTCACTTTTTTTTATCTCCCTGGCTTGAAAAGCAGTAGGGGGATATTGTAATAGTGCGCATGTCGGGGTGTGTGTGTGTGTTTTCTCCAGTTTGGTTAGATTTTTGTTTTTCACGTCTCCTTATAAAAGTTTAAGTCTGATTTACACCAGACGTGTGGATGATGTCAAAGGTCATGGACCAAGGTCAAAGGTCATTGTGAGGTCATGTTCCAGACTGCCATCTTGCCGGGGATGACGCAAGTTTACTTGCAGTATTTTTTTAGAAATAGGGCAAGTACCACCTAACAGCCAGGTGCTTTCATATACACCTGTGAACACACACCATAGAGATTTCAGCCTTCAGTACTGGAATATAAGTTTAAAAGTTCAAAAAATTGCTCTTCTCAAGTGTGAAATAGAGAGCTTTTATCAGGGAGTGTCACAACCTATGTGTGTTTGGTTCATTATTTGATTGTTGTCACATGTCTCTAACTGAACTGCTACCTCTAATTTCACTGTTTCTGTCCGGTTTTGGGTTTTATGATGCAGAATATATGCATGCAAAATGCTGTGATCAAATGCGGAAAGGTACTAATACTGACATCGATTATTATGTAGATGGGGTACACACAGATCTGGGTCAGGTATATGTACATTTTGTTATAGTGTCAGATATTTTGCATTGAAAAATTGATTGTTAAATTCTCATGGTATAAAATCCAGTAACTAAACATCATACCCAGTATATTAAACATACCCCCAGTGGTACAATGGTACATAAATGGTGACACTGTTTAGCCAGAAAGTCATGAAGCCATGATGCTATGATATAGTGACAGGGATTAAGATCCTTCCAACAATTTTGACTAATGGGGGGGAGGCTATAACAAATTTATTATATGAAGGTTCAGCTTTTGGTTGCATGATTCTGATAGCATGTATATGTATATCACAGTGCCCTATAGGCCATTGTGCTGTCATTCTGTCCATTTTTTTCTAAAAGGTGTGGTACACTCTAAGAAACACTACAGTTTATAGACCTTTTTGTCCTCTATGTGGAACCTTCAAGAATGGAACCCTCAAAAATGGTCTTAAAAATCTAGAACCCCAAAAGGTTCCTAACAAACATAAAGGTGTTTATACCTCATATATGGATCCTGTCATCTGGATTGGTTTAAAAGTTGAGGCAGATAAATTCAACTAGCTCTTTCAAGAATTGAACCCAAAATGGAACTAGCCCTGGGAGAAAAGCGGCTATTCATGAACTATGCCCTGGACACCCTTTCCCACATAGGGAGACTGCCGTACGGACTTTCCATTCCGTATTATGAGTGTAATTGAGCTGGTGTAGAGATGAATACGCGCGAACTCGCCTGGTTCACAATTTTACACTGAATTCTGTGTGTTAGCAGACGATCGCTTTTTGGGAATTTTTTGGGTCACATTTACCACAACAAGTGCTGGACCGACTTGGGAGCGGTACAAACAACAACCGAACAAGGCCGACGAAATTGCTGAATCGCAGCCACGCTTTGAGCTTGTAGATGACGAAGGTCTTAAGGGACTCATCATAGCCGCAGCTGATAGTGCTAATTAATACCAAACTGCGGTAAAAGAGCGCCGTGAAGATATTCGAGGATTAATTGACAGCGGTGACGACCAGTCTGCAGGCCGTGGAAAGGTTGCCGAATTCGGAGTCGTGACTGCTAGGGAAATTCTACGCATCTTGGCCGAAGAAAAATGGCACTATTGTTAGCAAAAAGTTGATTATGGCCATCCGTTTTGGACTCCAACGTCACTTCCTCACCAAGGAAGATTGATATCATCGGTCATGAAGATTTTTAATTCTTCACGAGTTTTCACATGTTTCTCAGCAACACTGAAACAGCAGTAGGGTGTTGTACAAGCACAAGAATCCCCATATGCCAGAAGACTGGCCTTATTCAGAGTACTTTACTTGATTTGAATGATCCACAAGGTCTACAGGACAAGGTGCCTGGATATAATGCTGTCTTTGGGCAATCGTGGCATGGAGAACTTACGAGACATGACGCATGAAAGCTTTGAAATTCATGAGCCATGGGGAAAAATGCTACATCACTCTCAGAGAACCTCACAAAGAATAATCGTGGGGAAGAACCCGAGAAAAGCCAAGGAGGTATCATGATGCAAACTGGAGGTCCACGTTGCCCTGTTTTCGTCTTTCCTTCTCCTTCCTGCTCTAATGTGGAAAGCTCAGTCCAGAATTGCCAGTGGTTTTGGCAAAAACCGAGACTTCTGCCTGGAAAGTACATCCGAGTCAGGCCCGTGGTATTGTAATGTTCCCTCTCGGAAGAATACCCTCGGAGACAAGATGAAATCCATATCATCAAGAGCGGTTACACAAAAAAACGGTTGTAAAAAATCATTGCCTCACGGGCGACTACTGGCACTACCTTGAAACAAGCTTGATCAAAGACGCGACTAATTGACAGTGCCTGGGCCCCACTCAGAAGCAAGCATACAATACTATGCTAGGACAGTGAAGGCAAAGAAGGAAGAAATGTTCAAGCAATCGCATCAACCATTAAATAATATCCGACATAGAAGCAAACCTCTACAGACATTCCTTCTACCTCTGCTGCGAACAATATTAGTGAGTACGATAAGGAACTTGCTGACATTGAGCTGATACTGCAATACATAACAAATTCTTCTGGCACCGTGACGGTGCCTGTGAACATCAACACAACAAGCAGCTAAATGGCAGAAAACAAACCAACCACATTCAACTTGCAGCACTGTGTGGTAAATATCTACAACAAGTAGAAACAGCCAAAAAACTTTGTAAATATGTTATGTTGTCCTTGCGGACTTGTTTTCTGCATCAAAACAGTTTGAATTACAAAGCAATTTGAAAATGTTATTTCTGTCAGACTTTTTATAAATGTTCCCATGGAATTGAAGAAGTGGAACTTTTGGAATTTAACTTGTTACTGTTCGATTTTTGCTGTTTAATTTTGGATTGTTTAATTGGAACACTTGGACGTTGGATCCTGGAGAACTATCGGTGAGTTACACAAAATTGTTGTTACTTAAACCATGGCCTACACATATTAGGCTTATGTTAAAGAATCTTGGCTTAGAATGTTCTTTTAACCAATCAGATGACAAGAATCTATATATTTGGTATATAAAACAAATATTGACTGCTTTTTATTCGGGGCATGGTTGAAACTATAGGCCCTCAGTGATCTCGAAACCATACTATGCCCCTCGGCATTTCGAGATCACCTTGGGCCTATAGTTTCAACCATGCCTCTCATAGCAGTCAATATTTGTATACTATACAGCAGTTAAAGAACTATTTTTGGTTAGTTGAAGAACCTTACAGGGTTCCATATAGAGGACAAGTTTAGAACCTCTTTCACACCTTTTCACACGTTCGGCGCAAGTAATTTCTTCATGATTTTCCTATAGATTTACGTGGAGCAGACACACACAGGGGTGCATTTCTAGAACTTAAATTCTGTGTGAACTTCTTGATTAAACACCGCAGTAGTCATGCACGCTACACACCTGTGTGACAAATTGTTTGTTGATATTTTAAGAGCAAGCATAATTTGTAGGGAACTCCCCACAACAGTGCAGTGCACAACATACTGTGTATGTAATGTGCTCCGTAGCCTCGTAGCCTACACGTATATCATGCCATAATTGTCATGCAGCGGCTATTATTGCTAGTTTATTAAACCTATTTTTATTAGCCTGAATTGAGAAAGATCTCAGATCTTGAGCATGTTTAAATTCAATACAAGCAAAGAAAAGAAAGCAAAAAAAAAAACATTTTGAATAAAAATTGTGTGATAAAACAGAATGTAGACAAAATATGGCTATAAATATGCAAATTACTCCACATGTATGCATATATGTATGCCTAAACACCTTTTACCCCCTGCGGGTTCGGGGTTAAGAATAGGCCCGCTGTCCCCCTTACATGTCGTAAAAGGCGACTAAAAGGGGCAACTCGTCTGTTTAGTAGTTTAAAATATGTATCAGTTAACATGAAACATACCATTTATCAATTACATACAACCTGTACATATATAAGACCATCTATTTAATCTGTAAAATATTGCCTTAATGTTTCAATACTGTATTGATTTATCTTGTTTTTAAAGGGGATCTCGTGTTCTGATGTGATTATTGATTATTAGTATTTGTAGTTGAAATTTTTTCTTGATACATGGATGGGTGATGAACTTTGTCATCAGTGTATGATGTGTATACCGTAATTATAATTTGGAATTGATCAGTGTATCTTGTGAAGTTGTGTTTTTGTATGTGACTTGTTGTATTCAATTGGGTTGTCTTATTTTATACATGGATGGGTGATGATCTGGTTCATCAGTGTATGATATGTATCTTTTTACAATTGTTGTAAATCGAATTGAAATGAAGTTTTAATATTGTGTCTGGATGTTGAATGGTTCTTTTATCTTAATGACACGATATGACACAATTGTGTCGAGTTGTCGTTAAATTTTAATACTCACTCACTCACCCTAAACACCTTTTTTTTATCTCGATAAATAAACTTTTAACTTTGGGAGTAAAAAGACCTGTTTGTTTTATACTTGGATAGTAGTCAAAGCACAGGATTTAATTTTACAAAATACATGTACTTCAAATATGCAAAAGGTAGCAAATATATAACTATAAAAATGAAGACAAATATGGCTAAAATTATACAAATATGCCCTTTACTTATACTTATTGTATATTCTATTGTGCTTATTTTTATTAATTATAAACAGACTTGAGTTGTAACTTAGAACATAATCAGGCCTTACTTTAAAAGATTGCCACACAAGGAAAAAAAAACAGATTGACACAAAATGCAGCCAATTTATGCAAATTAGCCTCTAATTATTTCTAACGAGTCCTTGACTCAACATTCTCTACTTAAAAGCCACACTCTCAATTCTTTCCAAATTTTCAATACTAGCAAAATAGAATCTACCATTTTCTGAGTACCAAAAAATGATTACATTTAAAATCCTATTATCAATAAAATCAATATAAATTTAAAAATAACAAAAAACTTGATTTACTTGATTGAACGTGCAATTCCTTTTAAAGGAATTTTTATTATCTTGTGTATGGTGTGTGAGTGTATGGTGTCTTGGCAGTTATATCTTTCAGTTAAAGACACTATCAGTGATCCACGCAAAAGAGCCAAAATATTTTGAAATTTGCAGGAATAGCACAAAAGTGAAGGATAAGTCTGTAGAATTCCCATAGGTTATTTTTTGCAGAAAATAACAATAATCAAAGATATGAATCTCCATTCAATTACATGTTGTAGTAAGTGTCCATATGGACAGTAATGACTAAAATATCCGATTTTGTCCACATTAGGTTGCTTTTGGTCTTATTACACGTAGGGTATGTTGGGATGTATCACCCATACTTGTTCATGCATGCATGCAAAAATCTGATTTTTGATGATTTCTTTTGATTTCCTGATTTTGCAAATCACTGATGGTGCCTTTTAAATATTGGTAAGCATTCCAAATATGCAATAAAAAAGGGTTTTGAAAAAAAAAATTGAGGTGCTTCTTCCTGGAAATGTCCTTGTATATATACCTCTTTCTTTGATTGGATATATGAAAGAATGTACATGTAAGACACTCCACAAAATACTTGGTACTAAAGTAATTTTGTTGTAATTATTCTGTCGAACCATATTCTCCGATACAAGCCAACAGACTACATTATGGGTTTAGTTGATCTATAACACCTGACAAGTTGGAGGGCATAAGTGGATGAAAAATCCTAAAAGTGTTACTTTTTCCAGCCGACGCATTTTACCAAATAAAGATTTCTAATCCATATACAATGTAATGTAAACTCTGTAGTACTAATGCATGTGTAAATCAGTTGTCTGAGATACAGAGATTCTCAGATGTGTTAAATTCTCTCCCAGAGACACATCTTATATTGAAGTAGTGCTGTGGGGCTGTTGTGGGTGTACTTATTGCACACAGGGGTGCTTAAGTGAAGATATCTTATTTTTACGGCCTAAGGCAGCTCTTATATAAGGTATTATAATGACCTCCTTTTAAACAAAATTTGGGTTGAAATTTGATTAATCAATATAAACACAGTATTTTACAAAATGGGTCTATGTCAAGTAACTGTTGCCTAATGATTTTTTTTGCCATAAAGTTGTCAATTTTGATTAATTGGGACTAACATAGAGTTTGATCAAGTAAATATGGATCCCTTAAGCTGAAAAGTAATCACTTCTAGGATGGTGTATACAAGAATACTTTATATATATTACCGCTTCTTCTCACCTTTTCCATCCTCTTATTTTCCATGACTAAAAATTATAGACATATTATGACATGCAACATACTGGGAAAACAGTAATGGAAACCAGGCAAAAGGACTCAGGCAGGCAGACAAAAATAACTGCATATTGAAATTTTTGTAGGACTTATTTTATCATTATAATTCAAATTGACAGATGATGTTCCCAGAAACTTACTTAAACTACATAGAAAGTTAGAATAATGCAGTTTCTTTGTAACAGTAGTGACAGAAAGAACAAAAATACTAAACCCTTCTTATTTTTGGCACATCATTCTGAAATAAAAATCCCTCAAAAGGGAATGCTGGGGGTCATGGCAGAGATTTCTGGTGGCAAAGAACAAGCCGCTGAACCACTTACAATTTTACTCACTAGCGCCAGTGCAAGGCCTCCGCTAGCTGAATATACCGCGCTAATGAACCCCACTCGAAAAGGTGACCACAAACTTGTACTGAAATAAAAATCCCTCTAAAAGGGAATGCTGGGGGTCATGGCACAAATTATCTTGGTGGCAATGAACAGCCTCTGAACCAACTTACAATTGTAATCACTAGCGAGCAGCGCAGGCCCCCGCTAGCTGAATATACCACTAGATGGACCCCTTGAAAACTTGACCACAAACTTGTACGGCGACGCCTACACCATACCAAAAATCACATCCATATGTGAAAGCACGGCAGTTCCCCAATACCGATCCCTGGATGACCTTTGACCCCAAAATGACCCTTGAAAATGTGAACCACAAACCTCGTATGTTTGGGATCTTAACAGTAAACCACCATACCAAAATTCTATCCGTTTTAACGGATGGCAAAATGCATAGGCCGTCCAAACAATCAACAAAACCCCCCCCCCCCCCCACACTCTCCACAAGAAAAGGTTATGATGCCGAAGCCACCATTACATATAAATAAGAATGTTGGATTAGAAGTTAGGTCTAAAAAATGTTGCCTGGCCTAACAGGCTAAAATAAGATTGATAGGTCATTTTTTTTCACTCCACTTCAAGACAAAATCAACCTAGAATTATTGTGACCAATCAACCTAGAACTATATTAAAAACTTAATTAGAACTCAAAACTTGTTGCGTGTTTGCATACAAATCTTCTATTGGCTGGAAAAAGGTGAGACAGATTTTAGGAATTTTAGACAGGTACAAAGTATCAGTCCTAACATTCCTAGGAATAGACTTTAGTATTGGGATTAAAAGGTACCTCTTATCTCGAAAAAAGGAACTGTACCCCCTAAAGAGTGGAAAATATGTCAGGGACAGAACCCGTCAAATGGATAGGGTAAACTGCCAGAGCTCTTAGTCTCAAGGGCCATTGAACAAATCTAAAGAAGATAACACTTGTAATATTTAAGCACTCCATTTGACCTATGTCAGGCGGGCACCTCTTTTAACACAGTCCCTTGTCAAGCCTTCATATGCCGCTAAAGTGGGTTAATGTATGTCAGGAGGGAGGAGTTCAAGGGGAAATAGATGTCTCATTGGTCTCTCTACTGACTGCAAACAAAAATGAAGCCTGAATGTGAGTTAAAACATGATAGAATTAGTTGTGAAATTTTAGACCGTTGAGCAAAAGGCTAATATTGTGCGGGGGGGAGGGGGGCAACTCACATTATTGGTTGGTTAGGGATGTTCGGCACAACGCCAAACTTGGGGCTTCTGAACTGAAATTTTAACAAAAGCAGGGTTTTCAGAACTAAATTTGGGGCAAAGTTTAGGAGCTGAAAAAAAAACTGGCAAAATGTCCAAAAAATTTTAACCATGAAGCTAAAATTGTGAGTTTTATGGAAAAGAGGGGGTCCTTAGCACTGAAACATAGTTGGAACAGGTGGGTGGGTACTAAAGAACTGCAGAAAATGCGCGAACTGGGGTCTGCTAACATGCCTTAGGATTAGAAGTTAGTAGTGGGATTAAAGAGTGGAGAAAATATGTCAGGAACAGAACCACGTTCAAATGGAATAGGGTTAACTGCAGAGCTCTCGTCTCAAGGGCCATTGAACAAATCTAAAGAAGATAGATAAACAATTGTCATTATTTAGAGCATGAATTTGACCTAGGGCAGTGGGGCTACCTCTTTTTTTTACACAGTACCTTGTCAGCTCAGATGCCACTAAAGGCGTCAAAGTCAGGAGGTTCAAGGGGAAATAGATGTCTCATGGTTCTATGACTGCAAAAACAAATTGAAGCTGATTGAAATTAGGTTTGAATATTTTAGCCAGTTTAGCAAAAGCTAATATTGTGCCGGGGGGCACTCAACTTATTGGTTTGGGTAGGTCATGCGGACCCAAAGCGAAAAAATTGGGGGGGCTTTGAATGACCATTTTGGAAGTAGGGTCTTCAGAACTGAAATTTTGGGCCCAAATTTGAGGGTTTAGGGTTTAGGGCTGAAGAAAGAGAACTGGGCAAGGTCCTCAAAATTTTAGTATGGAGATAAAATTGTGGAGGGTTATGGCAAATTAGGGGGCCTTAGAACTGAAGCATAGTGAAAAACGGGTGGTCTCTAAAGACCTGAAGAAGAGGCGAGACTGGGGTTTGCCTGGCGAACATACCCGTACAGCCATTTGAGGTCAGTGCCCCCCGTGAATTGTGTTAAATTTTAATAATTTTACTTTTTTAATTTTCCGTTTTTTTTGAAAATATTTGAAATTCCCCCACCCCAACTGCAAGCCAATTTCGGATTGGTAATCAAAGGGTTTACCAATGATTAGATCACACCAGAAGCAAATAAGCCAAATTACACCTTGTTAGTAATAAGATCTTAAGATGACGATTTTGCTTTTGTCATGATGACAGAAAATCAAAGCATGCTTTCTATGGGGATGATACAGGGAACAACAATCAATGGGCATTGACTGTGGCTGTCTGCCCATTCCCGTAATCAGATTTTCAAGTTCATCATCACACTCCGTTTGGAGCTACCGTGGGGGGGAATATTAGCAGAGCTTCGACAGCTAAGGACAAACACGGTCCCATATGCAGAGTAGGCACACAGCAACCAGGGATGCCATGTCCGATCACGTGGCATGTGGCATACCAGATAGTCTATCAAATAAGTTTGCCGCCATCGTCCAATGCAGCGCTCGTGGCAGTAGTCACAATTGCTGAGTCACGGTCAGGGGCTGATCCTGATGATGATGACCTGTGGATATTACATGCATTTTTTTTCAAAAAAAATGGGGTTTTGGTTTTCTTATTACTTGTTTCTCAATAAGCCTTTCCAAATGTTTGGGAGGTGCTCTACAAAACAAATCAAGTGCAAATTGAGAGAATTGTACATCAAAAATCTCCCCCTGTCCCTTTAAAATTGGGGGTTAGGAGTATGCAGGCCCGTATGCACAAAGGGTCAAAAGGTCCACTTTTTGCTAAGTTTTTGATTAAAAAGGTCCAAAATCCAGAAATTAAAAAGTGGACAAAGTCCATTTTGGCGATAAAAAAAAATGATGTTTGGGAAAGGTAAAAAAAGGACATTTTTTGTGGGGGAGGGGGGGAAGGTTCCACTTTAACAAAAGTTGTTTAGCCACCACCACCCCCAAAATCTGTGTACGGCCCTGGAGTATAGTGGGATTATACGGGGTTGTGGTGGGGATGGAGTAAGAGTTAGAATTACACTGTTAGAGTGAAGAAATAAATGGATAGCGAAAGTAGCTGCCAGAAGCATCCCAGAATTTTACAGTAGACACATTCAAGGCTTTCACTGTATATTACTAGAAATATCACTGTAAAACTGTAGATTTTATAGGTTTTTTGTGTGTAAATATAGAGGAATATTACAGACGTCTGTTACTTTTTTCAACAAATCCGTAAAAAACACACATTACTAGAAAATGTATATGATGCAAAACCAAATTAATAAAATGGGTGAACCACCAGATTTTCTTTCTCTAGGGCTAGTGTGCGATAATATTTGCATTTATTTAGGGCAGTAAATTTGACCTATGGCTCTGCAGTTACCTCATTTTACACAGTCGCTTGTCAGCATAATATGGCACAAAAAGTGTGTCAATAAAGGAGGATCGGGGGATGTTTGATGTGTTAAATCAACAACACTCTAGTGGCCGCTCAAATGCGCTACAAGGAACCTCAGGAAAAATATCAGCACCAGGGTCACAAGAGAGCGACGGGCTTCACCGTTGCAATATCACAACCGTGGTAAGAATAACAATACGTTCCCCTGGGTAATGTCATTCCTGATTGAGGTGTGCGGGGCATTTGGAGGGTAAGACCAAGAATTAAATTTCAAGTCCTATACAGTCGACCGACCCACGCATAAACCCTACTACATATACCTGGCCTAGATGTATAACATCTAGGACATGGTGGATGTTTTAGCTCAAGTGCGCGTTATACTAACACGTCATGGTACAGAACAAAGGGTATTTTAGCACTCTGTGATAGTGAAGTTGATTTCAAGCACAAAAAACACACACAATTTAAAGCTACAATGCTTTCTTTTCATGCACTCCAATTTTAGAGTGGTCAGTGGCATATTTTGCTAAGATTTTATCCTAGTTTACTTCTTCATAGACAAAGACAAATTGTTTATGGATCAGTGGATCCCCTTTATTTTGCGTACTCATTCAACAAAATGTATGAATATGGAACATGCACTCATTGTTGAGGCAAAGCACGAATTGGGTACTTTCCAATAGATAAATTAGATTTGCAGACAGGTGCATAAGTAAACGTTGGCAGGCATGATAGACGATGCTTTGCTCCAGATAAGAGATGTTATTCTCAAATTGGTCTCCTTACGTACAAGTCAATCAGTGGGAAGTTGTAGGTTTACAGCGGCGACTGTCACAGATGATATATCTGCTAAGTCTGGCCGTGAATGTGCAGTCGTCTGGTGAGAACCTTGTTGATGGATGAAACGACGGATGCTTACCAATTCCATAGCTCTTATTTCATGACTACACTAATACAGAGATCAGTAAGCATGTACAATCCTGTTGACACATGCTCAAAAGATTCAGAAGTAAAGTTTTGTCACCTAGCCAGAAATGTATTTGCTAAAACAGCTACATCTGAATGTTTAATTTCTCTTGTCAAGGACTTGTCAGTCTGACTTGCTTTAAAGCCATATTTAGATTTTTGGAGGGGGTGTTTTAAAGTGACAAGGACATTTACAGAAAAATGCACTCCCATTTTTTATCCCCCTGGCTTGAAAAGCGGAGGGGGATATTGTTAGGGCGTGCCCAACAGAAAACAAACTAGATAGGTGTGTATGTGTGTGTTACAGTTTGATTAGGTTTTATTTTTTGGCGTCTCCTTCGAAAAGTTTAAGTCCAATTTAAACCATACTTGGGGTTAAGGTGCAATAGGGGTTTCTTCATATGTGGATGATGTCAAAGCTCATGAACTAAGGTCAAAGGTCATCTGAGGTCATGTTCCAGTTCTTGTTTGGTTAGGTTTTGGTTAGGTTTTCGTTTTTATGTCTCATTTTGTAAGTCCGATTTATACCAGACCTGGGGTTAAGGTGCAATTGGGGTTTCTTCATATGTGGATGATGTCAAAGGTCATGCACCAAGGCCAAAGATCATCTGAGGTCATGTTCCAGACTGCAATCTTGCCGGGGGACGATGCAAGTTTACTTGCAGATTTTTTTAAGCTGGACTTTCTGCACATGTAGAAAGTTTTCCAGTCTATTAAATCACACCTGAAGTAAATAAGCAGAAACACTGGTTTAGTATTTTCAGCATGTTTCTCTGTACAGCTAATTAGGATAGCAGGTAAATTCAATTTTTGTTTTGTTTTCAGTTTTACTTGTTTATCAAATAAACCTTTAAACCATTCTTAATGGTATAGGTGTAGTACAACCAATCCAAAAGGAAATTTATGAGAAATTTGTATTCTCAGAAAATCTGCTTGTGTTCCTTTAAAGGCCGACTCCGAAATTTTCAAATAAATTTTGTGTGTGTATTAATTACAAATAGTCAACTAGAATTTAAGATAATCAACTAAAATAAAATGCCCAATCGTAAAAGTTTGAGATGAATCAGATTTCTTTGTTTTGATGCAGCAAACATTTATGTATAGCATAACAGTATACCATAGGATAACTGTATAAACAAATTCCGGATCTGAATTTTAAAGTAAAGTTGTAATTTTTTTATATGGAGGACATCGTTTGTGGTTAGCTATTACACACAGTGATTAGTATGTGGACAAGCTTTATGTATATTCAGTGCAAAAAAAGTAAGTCCCCCTGACAAGTGTGCATTCTTTCTAGACAAGTTAGGCTCTTAACCTGTTGCAAAATGTAATATGTACACGGAAATGTTACACATTTAAAATGGCAAAAAAGTTTCACCGACAGTTGACCTTCTCCCCGAAATGACGCATTAAAAATTTGATGACAAATAAAAAATGGCACTTTTCTCGCAAGGTCTTTAAAAATCGAGAAAATCATAGTTTTTAAAGATTTTTTATTTAAAAGAATTCTTTTTTACCCTAGTTACTGTGAACATCTGATTCCCATACATTTGGTACCAACATGATAGCTTAAGAGTTTCCTCTTTCTATTGGAAATTAAGTACAACATCACCTTATACGTCACTGATGACGTCATCAGTTGAGGAAAGTATAAAAATACTGGATATAGGGTGGGAAAATTCGATATTTCGCAATGTTTTCTGACTCAAAAAATGTTATGCGCACTAAAACTCCTGAGTATAAAACTAGTCAGATCCCATTAAAGAAGAACAAAAACCGTGGGAAATCGGATATTCCAAACTTTTTTGGTGAAAAAAAACCATTTTCCCCCCCTATTCTACACTGTGTCTATGAGAATTGACAGTTTTGCTGACATGTAGACTTTTAAACGTCGCCTGACGTAATTCTAGGCATGTTGGTATCGGTTTTGGTAGCAATGGAAAGAATATGCCATGGCTATCCATTGGTACCAAAATCAATGTGTCCTGGGTATTCTTGTTTTGTACTAAGGCATGTTGGTCCTTGCTTTCTCTCCGTCCGGTATTTTCTCTATTGTTAAATCCTATGTACGAAAGTACCATTTTAATTGTCATCAATTAATAAATGACGTCATTTCTGGGAGAATATTAACTATTGTGTGATTTGTTTTTTGCAGCTTAATTGTAACATTGCAGTGAGCAGTTCATCACATTTTTGTAACCGGTTAAGGAGCCTAACTTTTCCAAAAAGTGTACCTTTGTCAGGGGACTTATTTATTTTGAACTGTATATGTATAATTATACAAAAAACAATTTTGTAAAGATGAGGCGTCCATCCTTGGGAATCTCTGAGTCAGCCTTTAATGATAATCTGTAGAATACTGGTTTTGAGTTTCTCTGAAGTAGAACTGTTTTCAATATCATTCACAGTTGTTTGAAAGTCTCATTATTATAATAAATGAGAATAAAACAAAAAATATCAACGGCAACACCCCACACTTTTTCACAACTAATTCGGCGTATTTATGCCACTAACTACATCCTGTGTAATTTGATGAATTTCATGCGGGCAAATATGATTTTTTTTCATGAAATTTAGTTTTACCACACATCTATTCTTTCCTTTTTCTTTGGGAAATAGGCATATAGCGGGCACTATGAACATACAATATTGACCTTTGTAGGCCTATATGGCAAGATTCCCAGCAATTTGTCGCCATTATTCGCGTCATTGCTCTAAAAATAAAAGAGACAATTTGCATGGGGTCAAACAGCTGTGCATTCATCTTTGAGACTGAGAGATAAAAAGGAAAACTTCTAAAACAGAAGAGAGTAATCATAAATGGCTGCCATTTGAGGTTAATGAACAAATCATGCTCCTGCACCATAATTGTATGCATGAAACTCGCAACTCACAACTAAGCCACAGGGCTACATTGACATTGAAGCATTAGATTACATCCATGGGTATTAAGTTGTGTATCGGAATGGCATATTATATCAAATACATAAGTTAGGGCAAGATTTCCGTATGTAGACCCCTTTGAAGTTCTATATGTAACACATTCTTTTTTGTGGGCCACCAGCTATATTGTGGGCCGCCAGCTATAGCTGGCAGGACCACTTAGCAATCTGTTGTGTGTGTGTACGTGTGGATGTATGTGTGTGTGTGTGTGTGTCACTAAATTGTTATTTTTTTTTTAAATTGACCTCAAATGAAAACTTGAAATTCATTTGGCTCCAAACTTGTGTCATAGGTGCACCATGAGATCTCTCATATATTGATGAGGTCAAAGGTCATGTGCCAAGGTCAAAGTTCATGGAGTGGCCCACAGCTTATATTCTTTGAATATAGTGAGCGCGAAAGCCGAGAACCGCGAAATTCTGGTTTTATTTGGCCTTAAGGTTACTGGGTTTTGTTAGTTTTAGGCCTTTTTTTAAAAACCATTTGTCTCGTTAAGGGAGTGCTTATGGAAATCTTTCCCAAGTTAGTTTGGGTTGAAAGTATTGCCAGTCATTGTGATATACTGCATGCAAGCACTATGTCCAAAATGATTTCAGTGCCTCAGGCTCTCACCCCAGTGGTTATGATTCACCAAATCCATCATAATTTCCCACCACAGATTGACTTCATCAAACTTTAACTTGAGGACTACCATTTTTCTTACAGTATCTTTGATTGGCTCATTACATGATATAAAATATATCATATTATATCATTACATGATATAATATGATATGATATACCCCTATGAACCATTAAGTGTTTCTTACCAATGCCATGTCTCTGATGGCTCACTAAGGTCTGCAATATAATTAGCCAATCAAATCAGCTGTTAGTGTTCATGATGGAGTAAACAGAATGTTTCCAATCATGATTACACCCAGCAGACAAACATGTTGCTAATAGCGATAAGTCATGTTCACGACCAGCTGACATCCACATCTGCTTCCCCTCAGCGGGTATTTATAAGCTCATTAGTATGCGCCAATGTTCCATCAACAAGACTCAATTTACATTCGATTTAGGCATGTTAGCCTCAGAATTTTTTCAATTAAAAAGCGACCCAAGCCTGATAATACCTGACACTTCCACTCTAGTAATCAGTAATCCGGTAGATTTTTTCTTCCTCATTTGCAGAACTAAACATTAAAGGTGCAACGAGAGATTTCACATATGAGGTGTCCCAGAAAAATCAAAAGTACTGATTTTTGCCCTGCTGTAAAGCTTTTGCATCAAAAATATCTCCATCCAAAAGAATTAAGCTGAGAAACGTTTCTTTGATATAAAAAATTCTGAAATTTCTAATTTCGTGTAAGAGCCACAAGGAAATTTTTTTTCAGTAGGTAAGAGGTAGTCTGCTATGCTCATCTGCAGACAAGAAACAGTCTTCAATTGTGAGCACGGTTCTTTTCAGAGCCATCAGTAGGCAAGGGGCAGCCTACATGGTTTATTCCTAGTTATTTTAGCCTAATGGGAGTCTAGATCTACTCACAAGGAAAGCTTGACAATTCTAAAACTGACCCACATTGAACTTAAAAAGTACTGTCAATATGGTTCACTTTTTGTGACATGATTTCCATTCAATGTTACGTCAATCAAAATATCAGCAAACTAGCGGATATCTAACACCAGGGGAAAAGGTGGTGGTGGTGACAGTGGTGGTGTTGGTGGTGGAAGTGGTGGTGGTGGTGGAGGTGGTGGTGGTGGTGGTGGCAGTGGCTGATTGTATCACCGTATCTACTTTCATTTACCTATTTACAGTGATCAAATTTTTTTAACCTATGTGTTTTCAGATTATACAACCAGAGGGAGTCACCACATGTTTTGGCACTTTTTTAGAGCACCATACAAATGTAATAATAATAATTTACAATGATCTGTTTGTTTCTTAATTTGCCTCAGGTGATATGGCCGATTGGAGTCACCCTATCTTCCTTATCTACCATGATCCGTGCCGTCTTAGACCAGGTTGTGACCGTCCCTGGACAAAAGGTTCCCTAATAAGAAGAGAAAGACTACATGATGAAGAGGCAATCTCACCAGAAGCCTTACAAAGGTAACACACTGTAGAAATTTAGCTTAGGTGACGAAAAAAACCCTGTTTTACGGGCGAGCGGACCTTTCAAGTAGAGTCGGTTGGTCGGTCGGGGCGATTTTTTTTCTTCCTGGAGGTCAAAATTGGCCTAAAATTGGCCTGGAAAATCAGGAGAAAAAAATGAAAAATTTTTATAAGCAAAATTTTCTAAAAAAATAGCCAAAATTGATAAATTTGAGCTAAAAACAGGCTGATTTTACATGATTTTTGGAAAAACTAAAAAAATTTGCAAAACTGAAAAATCAGGGTCGGTCGGGCCCGTAAAACAGGGTTTTTTCGTCGCCTTATCAGAAAATCTATAGGCTACATGCTTTATGAACAGAGAGGTTTTTAAGCTTGTATGGGGTAAGTATTTACCTCAGAAAGTCTGGAAGTAGAAGCCATAGTTTAGCTGAAAATAGGACCCATAGCTAAACCCGAGATGCAGATTTTGGGCCAAATTCAAAACAAATTTGTTTTCAAACGCTTTAGCAAATTTGGGAAATATCACTCCATGGCATAATTCTCTCACAAATTTAGACAAGTTGAAAAAAAGTGACCCGTCTTTATGCCAAAATGGACACAAAAAGGGGTCATTCATAATACTCATATGGTCATTTGTGTCAAATTGCAACAGAATTATATTCTTTCCCCCTGCCCACTGCTCTGACCCAATTTCGTTAATAACGAGTGAGATCACCTGCTGGGCTGACTTTGCGGTCTAGCTATGCTTGTGTGTCACTGTATATTGTATCATGAATAGAAATTGAAAGTGTAGAATTCATAGTGATACCTGTAGATACAGGATATGTGTGCTGTATAATGTAGAATTCACTTGTGAAATAGACAGTCTAGGAACCATTAATACTAAAATTCAGTCTTCAAACTTCTGTTAAAGAAGTTTACATTTTCATTTTTTTTTCAAGTTTGTCCAATTGAGTTGAAACTTTTTTGACACAATCCAAATGTAGTTTTGCCATTGAATTTGTATGGTATGAATTTAGATGGTTAATAAACTGAACTTAATATTTGTTTATCTAAAAACGGTATATTGCTAAAATAGTCCATCTTAATGAAACCTAACACCTATAGATGATATCTATCGCTTCTCTTCCAACCCTGCCTTGACAGCTTAGTTGGTAAGAGCGTCGTGCATGTAATATGAAGGTTGCCAGTTCAAATCCGGCTTAGCGCACATGGGGTTTCTTTCAACACTAACATGCACTGGCCATCTCCAGGAAAAAATTAATAAATTTCTTGAAGATAGGTGACGTGATCATGCAAAATGAGTCGGAAGTTGCAAATATTGATTTTGAGATATAGCCAAACAAAGGAGAAAATGTCTTTTGTTTCCTATTGTTGTGGCCACCCTTCAACTGATTATATCTTTGGAATTAATTGGTCAATTTCAATGGGGGTTTCAGCAAATTGTAGCTTTTTAAATGGTGCATACAGTTACATGAAAAAGTAAAAATCAAATCTGACCGACTTCAGACTTATTTGCTTGATCACATCACATATGTTTGTCCCATTGCAAGAATTTTAAATATGTAATATCTCCATATTTAACCATCCCGATGTTCCACATTTCTGGGTTTTTTTTCTTAGAACCATCGATAACCCCGAACTTAAAGGGTGCTTTCTTGAAGACGTCGAGGTCTACGAGCCACTCGATGGCAACATGCCTTGGAACACACCAGACTTCCAACGTTACCGTGGGAACGGTAGACGAAGAGTAGATTATATAATGTTCAGTAATCATAGAACCCATCTACAGCAGGTGTGTATATGCAATTATTCTGGACTTGTGTAACGGGAAGGAGAATATTTTGGAACAAAAGGGATAGTAAAAAATGATACTAAATAAGGTTTACTGGTTACCAGGATACCAGGGCCTGCTACTGGTATCCTAATAACCAGTACTACCTGTCCCCAGGGCTGGATTGTCGGCAGCTAAACTGTCACCCCCCCACCCCCATCGGGAATTCCAAGGAAATCGGATGAGGAGGGTAGCTGGTTACCCTGGTAGAACTAAAAAGAAGATCTACCTATAAGGGCGTTGGCTCTGGAGAGCTAATGGTGGCCATCCAGCATATCCGTCAGGAAGAGCATCTGGTCAATTGCCTTTTGCTCCAATAAATCCTCACACAGCAGTATTGGTGTGAAAGTGAGGTGAATCCGGCCACCCCCCATTAGCAGAGACAAAACCGGATTTAAAACTTTGGTTTTGCTTACTAAATAAGGTGCGTGAATGATCCAGTTTCTGTTTGGGGCCGACTTGTGGTGTTAATAATGAGCTTTTATAAATGGGTAGTAAGAAATTAATACTAAAGTAAGGTGCCTGTTTGATCCTGTTCCTGCTATGGGGGCTGACTTGGGGCCTGTTCCCGAAACTCAGTCGTAAATCTATGTGCATACTATGTCATGCCTGAGTGGACCAATTTGTCCAAAACACTGTGTAACTGGTATGGAAAGGTCTGTTATGTAGGACACAAGCATGAGTTAGTATGGGGGTTCGCAATGTGGTTTTTGGGAAACGGTCCCTGGTTAGGATTGCCCCTTCAGAAATCTCACCACCCTCTCTAGATGCAGTCCAATGGTTAAATCAGTAGAAGTGTTCCAACACATGGCCGAGATTGTAGTTCATCATCGATATGGTATAACCGATTGATTGATTCTGTTCTAGAATAGGTTGCATGTTGATTCTGCAAAATAGCTTCAAGTCCTTCCATACTGTACTGATACAATGACTGTAGATGATACTATGAATAATTTCAATGAAACGCAGCGTTGGGGTAAGCATTGCTCATTGGGTGTTGTGTTTCAATCCAGCCAAATGCACATTTAGCTCATTTCGACATGTTAAAAAGATACACCTTTATAGAAACATGCCCTATAGCCACAGTTGTATGAGATTCCTTGGAGCTTGGTTTGGAGTAGAATTAAATTCGTAATGTGTAAACAGTGTCATAGGTTGTAGATCTGAATCCTCCTTGTCCAAAAAATTCCCCCCCCCCCCAACCTGCCATATTTTCACCTAAAGGCTATGGCTACATTTTGTGTGGACTGCATCCATTGACCTTCCCATCAAACAGCTTAAGGACATTCAGGGGGGTAGGACATGCCCAACTAACAGCAACAAAAAGCAACAACTTCCGGTGGGTGAGCCAGAGTGTCTATCTATTCAAATACTTAACAGGAGGAGGCCTCTTACGCATATCGAACTGTCACACACAGACTTGACTTAAGGCTAGGCCTGGTCACGAATAGTTAAATCTAAATGACGTTATTAGGAATTACACAATTGCAGCGGGTTATCCACTAACCCCGACGCATTTGAAGTCAATAATTTTTCCTAATTATCATGAATGTTATTGGAATAGCTAAAAGGGGATTTTGCAGTTACTATACTGAGGCTGCCGTAGAAATACACGTAATAATTCCAATAAATTACCGTATGGGAAATCCCCAATGCCCGCATCGAGTCCAGATCGTGCCCTCCCCCCCCCCGATACATTGGTGTGCATAGCGTCCAAATTTTTTAGTCCTGAATGTCATTTCTGACATACGTTTTAATGAACTTATTTTCTTGTAGTGGAAATGCCAATGGGTATGCCTAGGATAATCCATTCACAACACTATGAGCGACAAGACAAACACTTTGTCCACTTCAGTGAAAATAATGCTATTAGGCAACGAAAAATTTAATAAACAGTGCGTCTTTTTTAACTTTATGCCCCGACTGACCCTATTTCAATTTGCAGGTTTTTTTTTTTAGTTTTTTGGTTTTTCAAAAAAAGCATGTAAATCAGCCTGTTTTTTAGCCCAACTTATCAATTTTGGTTAATTTTTTAAAGAAAATTTGTTTGTAAAAATTTTTCATTTTTTCTCTTTATTTTCATATCTGGGCTATTTTAAGTCCCAATTTTTGACCTCCAGAACAAATTTGGCCCACCCAACCGACCCTACTCGAAAGGTCCGCTTGCCCATAAAAACAGGGTTGGTTTTTTTTTTGTCGCTTATTTCGTACACACAGGATGTATAAGAGAATGTAACTTTTCATGAATTTCCAGATTTTGGCCTAAATACAAAAATCCTGAAATGTTAAAAGTAATTTTTTTTAATTTTTTTTTAATTTTCAATTCTGAGATGAAAGTGTTATGATAAAGGTAGAGCTGCAAGTTTTAAGTACCATTTATTTTTTTGTTGGGTTTGCCTTATCCCTTAAAAAATCTCATAAAAATACATTTCCAAGCTTCACCAATTTACGCCAATGTTTTCAGTTCAAGTTTGGATTTTCAGGAAATGGGATTACTCCTCTGTTCCCCAGGGCCCAGATTTATGGTGAGGGTGGCCCCCTATGTTTTTTGCAGAGCACCGGTTGTGCAGAGAACAGCTTCCCCCTCATATTGATAAATCCTGGATCCGCCCCTGGTTCAACCATCTCTAATATTATGTTAAACTATACTGCCACTGAGGTAGCTTAGAAAATAATAGGAGTGGCAACTGTAAATATACCAGAACTTAACTTTTTTTATAATTAGTTGACTATCTGCGCTGCAAGGCCGTTTCATCACCAGACATTATATAAATTCATATGCTTATTTTCCGAATACATGACTACTGCAATCCAGAGAATGAATGAGAAATTGCAACAGGTTAGGAAAATACTCCGCATCATGACTGTCACTCTCCAATTGATACCACGCAGTAAAGAGAATACGAAACTTGCGCTTTATACCTAAAGGGGCTAAGATTTGTAATTCAAAATCAGGTTCACTGAATTTGACATTCAACAAATATAAACACAGTCATTTAACATTCCCTTAACCTTCAAAATTTGGGGTAAATTTAAAATTTTGAATGCAACCACAAAACCCATTTTTTAATACAAATTGGGGTTATTGTAGCCATGAGCTGTAATAGACTCGGGATTGGTATAATATGCAACAGTTCACTCAAAGTCATGTTTAGTGGCATTTATCTGCAGAAAGAAACTGCTTTTACATAACATCACCACGTATCAGTGAATAAGCATTGAACATAGGTACATGGATGTGGCAGGATGGAAGAATGTTACATTGGGGCCTCCCCATAGTAGCTATTGGAACATGGAAGCAATTAGTCTACCTGTAGGGATTTTCAGCTAGCGTTATCACTTTGTAATGGTTTCCTTCGATTTCTCTATATAATGAAAGAATAGTATGGACAAGGAAACAAAATATTCAATAATGAAAATAACTTTGATCACTTTCCCTGTATGTGAAAAGGAGTTTCAATGTTTTCTATTGGGTGGTTGTGTGAAATTTTTAGGTGGAATATCGCTGAAATAACTTAAGGGACATTTGGTGTTCCAAAGCTTCATCCTTCAACTTACCTCAAAAGAATTAAGGATTTGATATGAGCAGAGGGGGTCTCCTAAATGTTGACATTGTCTTGCCATTTAACTTGTAATCAAGGGAATCTGACAAAATCATTAATATCTAATTATTTGAGCTAAACAAAATTTTGTCATTCCAAAATTGCTGGAGTGGTGAGTCACCTCACACGTAAGGGTTATGACCAGAGGGTGTTTTAAACCAATCCACAATGCATTGCATTGTGTTTTCTCTTCTACCCTAGAGTATTCCACAAGTCTTGTTAAATGCTGTGGTGGTGTCAGGATTATTTCAAGGAGTAAAGCTGATCTGGAGCCACGCTTTGTATCCATGTACGGAGGTCCTAACGTGGCCCGCTTTTGAGACTGGGGACGGATTGGGAACAGTCAGGGGTTTAACCCTACTCGTATTCAACACTGACTGCCAAGGTACATGGACAGTTGTGACTCTCTGTAAACGGGAACGACAGTTCAACGCCACTCTGAAGGATGGGATACCTTCATGATTCATTGCCCAATCCAAGTGAACCATGGGGGAGAGCAGTATATGTATTATCAATAGCTATCTACAGAGGTAATCCAGACATGAGCACACTAAGAAATGCCCAGCACGTGACCCCCACAGGATTCGAAACCCGGGATTTGGCCTGATTAATGTAATTTATAGAGCCTTTGCCATCGCGTGGAAGAATTGGCCGATTTGGCCGCTGTTAACGCCCTACTAGTTTTTTAGGGCTTGCTTGATGGCCCTGAAAATTACAATTGTGCAAGCTGTGATCTTATGGGTGAAACTCATGGAAATGGATTTTGAAATTTTGGTGTGTAAATGTCATTTTGGAAGGTGTTTTGTTGCGGGAATCTGATTTTCAGTGTATAAAATTCGCATGTGTGTCCGATACTTCGTCATTATGAAGATTCGAGAGGGCGGTGTTTGTTATCGATATCAGTACCTGAGTTACGTGGGAGCGTGGTTGGATTTGCGGGCTATTGTGTCCTTGCGCCCGAGTGATGTTGTTGTGTTATGAATGTGCCTGTATGATGCGTCTGTAAAGATCTACCTACAACCCGGCCTTGGCTCAGATTCTCTGCCTGCACCATTCAACTTACTCACTGTGTTCCAAATAAAAGTCTGCCTCTGTCGAGCCAAAATGTTTGTGATGTGTATATTATTTATATCAGTATATATATAGTCACTTTTATGACATAATTTCATGATTAGAAGCCCTAAAAATATCCAAAGTTTTGATCCATGTAAAGATTCCCACGATAAAACGTTAGGCATAGAGATAGTGCTAATTAAATATTCATGAACACATCACTGTTTACACCAGGGAGTCTATATCATGTTTACACTCATTGGGATTTCCCAGGATTTCCCTTGAGGATCACGTGACCGTTCACACGCAGCCTCGTGTCCCGTGTTGGCTATGATTATGATACACACACACAGCGTAAGTGCCAAGCATTTTGAACAGTTGTTGAAAAAGAAATCCCAACATAATTTTAATTGAGAGACAAATTAATTCCATCGGTTTTTAATCTAAATAAGTACATATTCATTGTTATTTGTGCGAGATTAAAACTTTATGACTTCTGTTAAGCGAGCAATCATGAATTAATCTCAGCAAGTGCGATTAGCCTATACCTATCAAAGCTGACATTTTTAACAAAAACCACACAAATTTTGAGAATCAATTTGACAAATCTAAGCAGGTTTACGCAGTTTGAAGAAGCCTTTGTGCTTCATTCCTCTTTCGGCTTTTTTGCACTTACAGATGTGTTGTTTCTGGCAATTCCAATATCAGCTAATGGTTTATGGTTTACTGAACTTTTACTCCCAAAATCACTATATAATCAGAAAAAAAGTAAATTACTAGACCAATTCCTTTAAAAGTTTTGACTTTTACCGTTTCATGATAGGAAGACAAAATTAAGATATCCATCATTACCAACGTCGACAGAGCAGCTGGGAATGTCCCTTTTGCGGCCATTTCCACAAAGCTCAAGGTGTTGTTCGATCGATAAATTGCTTCTTCCCCGGTCCAGCCTCCCGGGTCAACGATCTTGGCCCGCCACAAGATTATTCGCAGTCTACAATTTTTTGTGCCAAAGCCTGATTCCGCCTTGCCGGGTTAACCCGTACAGTTCTCTCCTCAGACTCAGTCATAACCCCTTATGATCCCTTCATTCCGTGATAAAAAACCAATCGACAGAATCATTATTCATATGTTTCTGGTTTATTTTTTCTAGTAGCATCCCTTTTCAAATATTTATGTCAACATACATTACATCAGTTCATTGGCCGGGAGCGGACCATGCAAACGTACTTTATACCGATACCTCGCCCCCTGTTTAAATGGATCAACCAAACAACAAAGTTAACATAGCTTCCATTCATATGTTAATTGCAATTAAACAAATAAAAAAAATAAAAAAAATAAAACAGATTATTTAAAAAAATCATTTTAGAATGACTAACATAGATTTGAATCGATAATAAATCATGTGTTTTATGCTAAAATACGTCATTTTAGCTTGACAAGCTGTACAAAATGGCCGAGCGGCAAACCGCCGACGGCAGGCTCACGCGGTGATTTTTTGACACAAAACAACTGTTTTAAACTCAGTTTAGAATATTTCAAACGTGTATTTGCAAATTTTGTGATCAGAAATACAGGTGATGATGTGACTACCTGTGGGTCATGATCTGAAAGTGCAAGAAGATCATCTAGTTGAAAGCTTTAGACTGGCTTGGGAATTTTCCCAGACCGTTTTTTCATCATCATGAAATTGGAAACCCAACGCGACATTTCGGAATTTCATTTATTTATATTTTTTCGCAACCTTAATTTTGGAGAAAAAAAAACGACTCGTACTTCAATTTTTATTATCCTTTTATTTTTATTTTCTTCTCTCTCATTTAATTTTTCTTTCTCACCCCTCATTTCCCGCGGAGGGATTGCAAGATTTCCCGGGAAGGAGCTTCCCAAAATTCCCCACTTTTTCCCGCCATGGACCTGCTCGCACGTGTTTCCATACACTGTTTATATAGGAATTACGTTCTTGTGTATGGTCAGTGGAGTTCCGTGAGTCATTTTGCTTTTTGTGGCACGGGTCAGTACACCCGATTATAATTTATACACGGGTAAAAAATTATGAGTGTTTAGGTTGTGTAAACAGTTATTCAAACACCTAGAAGCGTTTAACGAAACAACAAAATAAAAAATTACCAACTTTTGGTCAAAAGGTGGGTATGTTCTTGGACCACTGCTCCTATAAATCACTAAAAAAGCATTGAAAAGTCAGCGATTGTTTTTCCCATTTTTAAATCAGAGCAATGTGAATGTCTAACGTGAAAAAAATCAAAAAAGCCTTAACGCGTTTAAAACAAATTATTATCAAAGTTAGGTTTTGGGGTTTTTTTTAGGATACTAAAATAAACACGTTCGGTGTTTATTTTAACACTATAGTGTTAAGTTCTAAATGCCTTTGCATTCAGATTGAATATGGTTGTTTAATTCGAAACAGCCTGGTATTCTTCCTAAACGGCTGGCAAATGTTAATAGTTTTTAAAAGCGTGTAAGGCGCGTTCATGTTAAAATTGTCCATTGCTCTGATTTAAAAATGGGAAAAAAAAACGATGCTGAATTCAATGCTTTTTAGCGATTTATAGGAGAAGTGGTTTAGAAAATACCAACCTTTTGACCAAAAGTTGGTTATTTTTTATTTTGTTGTTTCGTTTAACGCGTGTTTAATAACTGTTACAAAACCTAAACACTTAATTTTTACATGTAGGCATAAAATGAGCAAGCTACTTCTTTCATCTGGGGGCTTTAATACATAATAAACAACAAAAACATTGCTACTGAAGAGTTTCTTCTTACTATAAATGCAATTAATTAATCATTTTGTATGTAAAATAAGAAACTGATTAGTAGATGGACAAGCATTATGAATATGCAAAACACAATTTGTTTGAAAATTGAGTACCCCTCATCGGGAAATATCTTGTATTCAGCCTTTTAGTACTATATGTAGAAGTTCATGCCAAGTTCTGCAAGGGCTACGATGATGTAACTTGGTAAAATGAGGAGGCCGGGTGGGATGACATGTTTGTGATCTCTTGTGACATTGGGGACATCATGTGACCTTTGACCTCATGTCAGTCAAAACGTTAACCCTTACCCCTTGTGTACAAGTTATCTGGAGTTCCATAGTGCGGCTTATAATGATGTAACTTGTCGGAAGGAAGCGGAATAAAGAGTTTTTCCACCTGAGTTGACCGTTGGGCGTATTTCTGCGAATTCATATGCAAATGAGCTAAGATAAATATGCAAAATCTGCATATCCCTAGTATTTTTTGCAACGTTCTTCGATATGCAAAATTGTTCCCTGCATGCAAAACCCATTATGGTGTGCATCTTCTTTGCCATTCAAAATTGTGTGATCATGCGGCTTAGGAATGCAAATGAGCTAATTAAATTATGCATGATAAGTGCTGTAGCGCTTTAAAACAATACATCGGAATATGACAAAATTCCTTTACTACATGAAAAAACGACAATGCTTACCTCTTGTGTGTGAATCATATGGAGGGGGAAAGGTGGGGTAGTTAGGGAGGAGGAAAGGCTGGGGTGTTTGGGGAGGAGGAAAGGGTGGGGTGTGGGGAGGGGAAATGAAGGGTGGGGCGGTGGTTGGTTGTGTTTAGGAGGAAAGTTTGGGGTGTTGGGGGAAGGTTGGGGTGTTGGAGGGGATGCGTCGGGGAGGGGTAGGGTGAGGGTTCGGGGTGGGGTTGCATAGGGAGGGGAAAGGGAGGTTAAGGTGCATGGGCGGGGGTGGTGGTAGTAGTGGTAGTAGATGTTGGGGGAGGCGTGATCAGGGAGGGGGTAAGGTGATCTTTGTGGACATCAGAGTCACCTTGGGCCATTCATTTGGGAGGGTCGGGTGCATCAGGCAGGAGGGGTTAAGGGCATCAGGTAGGGGATGGGTGGATGAATTGACCCATGTGACTTGGTGACCCCATTGGACCTTGGTGACCCCATGTGACCTTGGTGACCCCATGTGACATTGGTGACCCAGGTGACCTTGGTGCCCCCCATGTGTCCTTGGTGACCCAGGTGACCTTGGTGAACCAGGTGACCTCCGGACCCAAGGTGACCTTGGTTATCCATGGGACCTTGTGTGATTCCAATGTGACCCAGTGACCCATGTCGTGGGAAGGGGGGAAGGGTGGTGTGTTGTGGAAAGGGGTGGGGAGGGGAAGGAAGGGTGGGGTGTTTAGGAGGGAACAGGGTGGGGTTGGGGAAGGTTAGGTGTATGTGGGGGGAAGGTTAGGGTTTGTTGGAGGTGGTGGAAGTGATGTCGGGAGGGGTTGGGTGCGTAGGAGTGAGGGGCGGGGTGCGGTGGGGTGGTGAGGGGTCGGGGTGTGGGGTGCATAGGGGGAGGGGCAGGTAGATATTGGGGGAGGGGGATGGTAGATAGGTGGGGAGGGTGCGTCGGGGTAGGGATGCGTTGGTGATCTTTGTGACTTCATTTGATCTTTGTGAACTCATGTTACCTTTGGGGCAATCATTGGGGAGGGGTCGGGTGTGCATCAGGCAGTGGGGGAGGTGCATCAGGTAGAAATGATGGATTGCCCTCATGTGACCATGGCGGCCTCATGTGACCTTAGTGACCAATTTGACCTTGGTGACCCCATTTGATCTTGTGACCCATTTGATCTTGGTGGACCCCATTGACCATGAGTGACCCCATGTGACCTTGGTGACCACATTGACCTCAAGTTGACCCCTATGAACCTCAGTGACCCCATTGTTACTCAGTGACCCCTGTCATGGGGAAGGCTGGGGTTGGTGGGGGGTTAGGGAGGAGGAAGGGTGAGGGTTGGGGAAAGGGTTGGGTGTTGGGGAGGGGGAAGGTGGGGATGGGGAAGTAAGGGTTGGGGTGTTTAGGATGGGAAAAGGGGGGGTTTTGGGGGAAGGTAGTGTGTTGGGAGGTGGTGGAGTGCGTAGGGAGGGGTGGGTGAGTCGATGAGAGATCAAAGTGGGTTGCATCGGGGAGGGGGGCAGGGGAAATGGGGGTAATGTGCATGGGGGAGGGAGATGGGGTGAGGTGATCTTTGTGACTTCATGTGACCTGGTGACCTCATGTCACCTTTGCGTAGCCATAATTGGGGATGGGAGGGTGCATCAGGCAGGAGCGGAGAGGGAATCTATTTTTTTATGAGCAAAAAATTAGCTTTAAAATCTAAAGCTATAATAGGCCACGCATCGATTGATGCTATGGTTGGTAAAATTTGCGCCACAGGCAAGCACATAACCGATGCGAGGAAAAGTCGGTATCCCTCATTGTGCCTATATTACTGTACTAACGTCCATATCAATACTTAGAGATAAAAAAGTGTTAACAAGTGTATGAACCACAAAATATTTCATAATCATGCTCAAAATTATGGTAAGTACTAGTGCTTGTAGCTAAAAGCGTATCAAAGTCAGAGTTGTATAATGTAGATAGGATTTTAAGGATCCATGCTCGTATGAGCTTGATGACATTTATCAAAAAAATGGTGCATCATGGGATGAACTCAACTCAATATACCCTCTGGGTTAGTCTTGAATTTTGTTGAACATTTCCAAACAGAGAGAGAGAGAGGAGATTGATTGAGACATTTAAAGGAGGAGACCCAGATTTAAGTATATGAAATTTTCGTCTGATGATTGGCCTTAACCACAAAACTCCATCTGCAAAAGTTTTCGCGCCGATATTTCAAAGCCGTTTTGATGTAAGAGCTAAAAACGTGGGTTTTGTAAGCCGCATAGATTACTGTGTTATAATGAATATTTGGTTTCGACAAAAAAGGGGCACATTTTCACTCATAACTTCCAAACCAAGTGTCCTTTATCCCGAAATTCCAAAGGGTAAATGGAGAAAAAAATAGTAGCGTTCTGCGATACCAAAAGGTGGTGGCCACTTCCGTAAAAGTTGGATTCTGGGACGATGCTATTAGCGATCGGGCCATGGACCATTTAGCTCGTGTTGCACATATCGCTCCATGGAAAGTTCCAGTTTTAATGTTTTAGGACATGCAAAATTAAAACAGTATGAATAGACACCCTTGCCAGATGAGGAAATTATGAAGGTGTGATAAGGTAGCCAAAAGTTGTAGATGTACAGAATTGTACAAGGCATGATGTGATAGAGACTCTGGCTTGTGCCATATAGTAGGACATGAGGATAATGGAACATGTTTATCTCATTTGCTGTACTATAGAGATGGTTAGGGGTGATGAGAGCCGTGGTTTCACACCGTAAATACAATCCATTGTCCTGTACAAAATGGGCGAGATGAAAATGTCCTTTTCTCTTCAATGGAACATCTCAGACTTTAAAGCAACATTCTGCTTGGATTATAATTTATTTCTACCCAATCTGCCAGGGAAATTAGGGTAGTTATCCCAAATATTTTTGAAGGGGTAGTGGACCATGAAAGAATAGGCATGCCACCATGGACCCTGGAAGTTCAGGACACTTTTTCGTCAGGTGTTCCCTGTAAGGAATATGGTA
>JAMKCH010008237.1:0-29089 GCA_023653785.1 Ophioderma brevispina
ATCCTCTTAGACAGCCTGCAACCAGTGGTCCAGTTTTTTGTTATAGTATGGTACTTGCATAGGGATCAAAAGGTACACTAAAATCTAAGATTAAATGCACAAGATCTTATTGTTACAAACTTTGGTGTGAAACAGTAATACTACACACACCCTTCCCTTTTTTTTACTGTTTTACATCTCGCAGCATAGACTCTTCGATTAAATCATACATTGGTAAAGGTACGGACTCACAGGACAACGCTTGAGGCAGAGGCTGTAAGCAGGGAACCGCCCTCAAGAGTTTTAAATGCAGTAAAAAAACACAACGTTTAGTGTAAGCATATACATTTAAAAGTATTGTTTTTTTTTAACAATGTGTTAGTCTATCTTCAATTCTTCGCCCTCTAAGACTTACCCTGGCGCCGGCCCCTGTTGGCTGGTATAGCTAGTCCTCCTAAGCCCTATTTAACTGGAATATTTTAACGTTTAGGAAAGATTTGTTTGTGCACACCTACGAATTCGGCAGCCTCACCGGAATAACTGCATGTTGAAGGATGCGTTGCAGAATACTGAATTTATCCCAATGATTTTACATTGCACATTGGTCCCGTATAAACCTTTTCATTTCATAATACTACTAGTCAGACGACCTAGAATGATGTAATGCATAATTGCCATCAAGTGCAATGCCAATGCACTCATACGACAGTCGCACACATTGGATTACATGCATAAATAATGACACTAGTACTACACTAGTAACCCGTATTTAAGCTTAATTTATGTTCTAATAATCGCGACCAAAAAGCACTACTCATGATTTACAATTACGCACTGTATCTGTATGCGGCCAAAAGCAAATTGTCTCTAAAGTGCTCATTAATTCACACTTCCGTCGGTCGCTTACGATCAACCAGAGTAATGGCGGACGGTGCAGTTGCGACACTTCCGGGTTCTTGATACCGCGCAGGCGCATTTGTCCCCTTGTTTCCCCTCTGACCAATACCTGGGGAATATCCTGGCAGTGTCTTGCAATGCGGGGAATAATGCTGGAATGCTGGGATCGCTGGATTTAGCTGGGGAATTAGCTGAGTCCCACTGAGGAGAAGGTGGAGCTAGTCAGCCCTTACTGAGCTATTAAGCCCTTGTGTTGGCGGTTTATCCCCTAATTGCTAGCCAACATCTTTACTCTACTCAGCAACGTATTTTTTAATGTACTGCCGGATCATATTTATGCACCCCTGAAATTTATATTTAACTCAAAGAACAGAAGATGGGAAAACGGCGTTTTACTTTGCCTGGATCATTACTTGATGCACGCTGATTGAAGAACAAGTTTAAATTAACCAGGATTAAAGAATTGGGCTGAAGCGGTGAATTCTAACCGGCGACCTCTGGATGCGAAGACCAGTGCTCTACCAACTGAGCTATTCACCCCTTATGCAGCTATTAAGCCCTTATTGGGGTTATCCCTAGGACCAACATCTTGACTCTAATCACAACGTATTTTTACTGTACTGCCGATCATTATTGATGCAAACCCATGAACTAGGTATTTAACTCAAAGTTAAATACATACATATATATATATATATATATATCTATATATATATATATATAATATATATATATATACATATATAATATATATATATATTATAGCTATATCACCTCAAAAGTCGTTGCTCAGCCATGTGGACTCGTGGTGTAGTGGATATCATGCTTGCCGCGTACGCAAGCGCCCCGGGTTCGATTCCTGGCGAGTGCTCTTTTGAAGCTTTCTTCTTCTCTGATCTTTCTTTCTTTCCAATTGACTAGTTCTTCTTTATAGGCCTAACGGCCATTTAAATATACTTAAATGGGGTTATGTGCGTACCCTTTAGCACCTATGTCAAGCCTGTATTATGTACTCTGACCGTCATATTGCAGTCCATATTACTTGAAAATTAGGATATGGCAAACGTGATTATACACATGTAAAGTGGGTAAATTTACTAGTGAACACATTGGGCGGAAAATAAAAAAACATATATGAAAAGAATGGATCTCGCAGGTATATTCTGAGACGAACATTATCAGTTCAGTTTATAATTTAAGTACACTGTTGCTCATAAAGTTGGAATAAAATATTTTATCACTTTTTATGGAATGATTCTTACAGTGTGAGTTATTTATGATATCTAGGGTCAGTAGGGTGTATATCGCCACACTACTTGATTGATGTGTCTCTTCCGAACATTTCACCATGAACTTAATCCACAATTAACCCTTTACGAACTTTACGAACCCTTTAGTCTCAAAGGAAAAAAGGGGTATTTTAACAGCGGTTATAAGAATTTTTAAGAAAGTTTTTTCACATTAGTCATTTTTACATATAACACACTTTAGTGATTTCATGCATCGAAATATTCAATAATAATGTTTTAAATGTCAATCAGTCAGTCGAGTATGACCATCCCTGGCATGAATCAGTGGTCAATACGTCGCGGCATACTGTTCACATGGTTGTTTATGATGTCAATGGGCAGAGCGTCCCACTCATCGGTCAGAGGCTGGGCTAACTCCTGTTGAGCAACATTGTCCCTGCAACTGATGGCTCGTCCTAAGGCATCCTAGCATGCTCGATAGGGTTCAAATCAGGGCAACAAGCAGACCATGGTATCTGCTCCACCCCTTTGCCTCAAGAAATTGTCTCTACAGCTGCCCTGAGCGGCGTCTTGTTTCATAAACCCTTCTTGCATGTGGCACACAGTGGTTTTCCAGAATGCCCAGGTACACGACAGAGTTCATGTTTCCATTTGGCACCACCAGTGACGTTTTTCTTCCACAGTAAATACCAGCACATGCCATCACTGAGCCGCCACCACCTTGAGTCGATTCCTGAATACAGTCAGAGGTTCTCCCCACGTAATCGACGAACCCTTTGTCGTCCATCTTGATGGTGAAGGATGTAGCGGCTCTCGTCCATAAACACAACATTTCACCAGTTTCCGAGCTGACGATGAGGAGACCATTAAAACACATCTTGACTCGATTTTCCCTGTACTATCACCCCCCCAGGAGGGGGCATCAATCCAAGAATTTGCACCCCATCATTTTCTGACAGTTTAGGCCCTATTGAAACCCAAACAGCAACAAAATCAACTTTAGCATGAAAATCCTACGGGAATACACACCAAACCACACTAATTAACAGAACCATCTGTGGGAGCTATGATTTAAAACGCGTGGTAAAATTGATAACTGCTTTATGCATATTTACACCGGTAATGTGTACTTTTCATATGCTTTTTCTATATTTTTTAACTTCTTCTTGGAAGTCCTGGTTCTTCATCATGAACATTCTGAAGATGTATTTGTAAAAAATATTTAAACAAAATATTTAATGATACTGATTCAAAAATGCTTTTTATTTTGCATGGGGTTGGTTCCCTTTAATGGGAGGGGGTATAATGTTCCCATCCCAATAGAGTCCTACAGGGAATTTTTTACCCCTCCCATTTAACAAGAAGATGATCCCGAAAGTGCAAAAGGATTTCATATTTGGAAAGAGTATCATTAATCATTTAAGAAAAATATTTTTACAAAGAAATGTGGGCATTACAAACGTTGACCGTTCTTGAATAAACAAATGACCTTTAGCCTATTTTCCCAAATATCTTGGAAAGGAAGCATCACACGCGTGTGACCCAATTGACTTTTTTACTCCTGGTTACCTTTATAATTTGAGCTATATTATATTACATTTACAGCAGTTCAAACATTTGATTCCCCATAGTAAACTTTACCCCTCTCCTGGGGCCACACGCAGCAGCAGGTCTCTGGCAGACATTCATATTTGCAAAAGTTATATTTTTCTCCCAAACGCAAAAATGTTATATCTTTAAATCAAAAATCCGAATTTTATTTTCAATACTCGGTTTATCAAGAAAGCTTTTATATACAATCATAATATGCAAAAATCTCAATTTCACCAAGAATGTCAATTCGCTCCTCCTGTCTGTAATTAGCTATGAGCGCATTGATGTTCGAAAATTCGAATTTCCTTTATAAATCTTTTCAGGTGGTCGAAAAGGTGCACTGATAGCCTCCGTAGTTCTTGCCATCGTCGTTGTTATCCTGATCATTTACGGAATCGTAATTAGTTATCGTAACATATCTACAAGGTAATCTATGTTTTAGATCATACACGTATATGCATATATTTTGGTGATTTTATTCATGAAAGCATAGGCCTCTATGATATAGGCCTGTTCGACCAGTACCATATTCATTATGTACATCACATGTAGGATCCGGGTTTTTTGTTTAGTGTACTTATCATTATCACTATTATTTTTTTCTGATTCTTTTGTTCTCTAGGTTGATCCCCTGATGATGGCCTGTGGGTCGAAAGCTTTCGCTTACCATTAAATCGTTTAAATTGTGGACATTATACTCTGCTACGTTCTCTTATGCAAATTTCTTTCAATTGTATAATATAGTCCAGGCTACAGATTCATTGATAACTAATACCAACCTTGTTTTATTAGATATATAATGTTTTCAACGGTTTCTAGACCAGATTTTTATGCTGATTCTGAATCCGATGGATGCCAGACAAGCAACCTTGAGCATTTTTGTAAAAACGCAAAAAGGCAAAATGGCAGCCAAAACACTAAACATTCATCTATTGATCACATAAAAGTTGTAATTTTTCAGCCTGTCTCGTTAAAACAGTCATTGTGACCAATTAACATATGATTCTGTAACCACGTAATCAATTAATTCATTATGGTCGTCAATACAATAAAGTGTCTGATCGTGATCTATTTTTGACTGCAGGTTGGTAATTTGGTATCGATCCTGGTGTTTTGGCAGTCAAGAAATTAATCAAAACCATAAGATATATTTTTAAAAAATGTGATAATTAATTCCGTCATTATAGCACTGCAATGTTTGTGTATATCCCTGTAAGTCAATTAGATCAATGTACACATCAATAGCTGATCAGAGGAATCGATACATGTAAGATGCCATCCAAGATGGGTATCCAATATGGCTGGAAATGACACTTATTAAGCGGCGAAAAATCCGATCACTAATAGTCAAGAGAGATATGTTTCTTTGTTTTTAGTAGGTTTTGGGCGTCCATTGGCATCAATATTGAGATATTTGATGAATAACGACTCAATAATACTGAAGATAGCCCTACTGGGATTTTTGGAAGTGATAATTAAACTAAAAACCACCAAATATATATCTTTGGCCTACATCGTCAAATGAATTACTGACCTTTACTGATTGACATTTGCAGCCATATTGAACGCCTATCTAGGATGCCATCTTGAAGATATAAATCACTTTGATTATGTTATGATATTTAAATTTGCTAATCAATTTTCATAAGCACGCCACCATTTAGATCTACGCAATTTCATTGTTTAAATTCCCGCCATACACCACAGCCACACACCATGGTACACACATAAGGGTTCTGCATACTTCCCTCCAATATTCACCACTTTCCGGTAAGATTTTATTGTAATTGCAATCTTATCATTTTCTGTCCATCCCCCATAATGGCTTCAAAACAACACTTAATCATATAGGCCTTATTTCACGTCACACTACAAATATCTACATTTTAACAGTGTTTTTGTTTTTACTTTTCAGAGAGGTCTTTAGTACACTATTGTTGTCCTAGTTGTAGATATCTGGCCGATAACTCGTCCGAGAGCTCGTGTGTATATGTGTGTATATATATCTGTATATATATATTATATATATATAATCTATCTATATATATATATATATATCTATATATCTATATATATCATTCTATATTGGAAGAAGTACCGCTCACGACTTCGCCAAGCTTTCGCTCTGTCCACCAGAGGCTTCCTCAAGGCCGTGAAAAAAATTGTTAGAATAAAAGTACAAGGCACCAAAGATAAAAGCAATAGTGTCAACATGACAAAAAAAGATGATATGGTCAACTAAATAAAACTACGAAAAATAGATGGGCCGGCTTGCACCCGACAGAAAAGGACTAGGTTTTTTAGGGGGATTTGAGGCCCTTTAGTTTGTTTCGTTTTGATAATATCAATCCAAAACGCTACGCTATGTAAACGACGGATTTAGACTGGGTGCCCAAACTCTCGATAATCGTCACTTTCAGATCTTTTTTCAGAATGACGATTGGTGGAAAAATGAACCGCAACCGGTTTGTCAGGATAACTGCGATAGTGTCTGATTGTAGAACGATGATTGTTCATTCTCGTTGATTAATTTCCGGTCTCACCGACGTATTCATGCCGCATCTTCTACAACCTGAACCAATCAAATAAATTGCATTATTAGACCTACAAGAGGTTTTGGGTTGACGGATCTCATAGGACAATTTAGTAACGTTACTGGTGAAAGGGTCCGTTGATTTGAACATGGGCACAAGTTTTACATGTTTTTGGTTACACACCTGTGTACAACCAGCTTCAGCAGAACGAACTTTGTCCACAAAAGATCTGTACGGTTGGACTCCGACCGACAAGAAGTCTTTAAGATTACGATAACGCTTGTAAGAGATAACCGTGGCTCAGGAAAACATTCTGAAGCCCTACTATGGATTCTATAATGGGCCGTTCTTGTGGAATAGTTTTCGCAAGGAGGCAAATTGGGGTGGAAGGTGGTCACAAGGGGAACGCGTTGCGATTGCTTGTTGATAGAATATTCAACAATCAGATCTAGCAACCCCCGCGAGAACAGTCACAGCTTTTCACCTCATTCCTAACCTTGTCCAATTTGTATCCCCTGTCGACAAAATGATCCCCAGTTGGTTACATCTCTTCGAAGTATGGTCGTCCGAAAAGATCCTTCTAAGGCGCAAACCTGGCTATATGGTATATTGGATATATTGTGTCTAGGGTGACAGCTTTTTGGATGGAAATACTGTTAGAGTCCGTGGTTTTTGTGTATAAATCGTAGTTATTCTGTGGTCTTCTCTGATCTTTATTTAACATCTAGGAAATTGATTTCATTAGCAGAAATTTCACAGTAAATTTGATTATGGCTGTGTAACACGATTGGCAAGATCAATAAAACTTTTGAGCTCATCCCTGGAACCTGTCCAACAAATATATCGTCTATATATCTATACACACGATTGCGGCAAGAAGCATTGCCGAGAAGCTCTTTTTCAAGCCAACCCCATAAAATTATCGCGTAAGTGCGCGAAATTTTTGCCCCGATGGCTGTCCCAGAAGTTGAAGGAAAAACCTCACTATTGAAGGTAAAAACATGGAGGTAAGCGTAAAAAGCTCCAACATTTGTATGAGATTTCAGTGGATGGACCTTGTTGGGGGCGACTATAAATTGACAAGCGTAGGCTTAGACAGTTAAGACATATTATCACCAACGTCTAGTAAGAATACGCAATATTTTTTTTCAAACTATAGAACTACTATCATCTCGAATAACTTGCTCTGTAAAAATACAATAACGTTAATACTACATGTAACAGTAAAACGGATCAAAAGTGACGCATTTGCCTGAAAATTTAGAAATACAGTAAAATACTTTTTTATGTCCAATTTTCCCGTCCGCTATTACACTAATTTACAAGAGGGCTTCCTATTGGAATTTGATATCCACATTATTATACACTATTGGTGGGTTTTCAATTATACGGTAAAGCACTCAAATTTACATGAAATACTGTTGTCCTACGAGAAAATCTGTCATCAATTCTTGCCAACAAATTCCATAAAACACGGTTTTACCGGTTCCATCCAAATCACTGTATATTTTAGCAGTTTTAATACATATTTTTAGAGCCCACTAAACTAAGATTTTGGTTGACCATTTTTGGATGGCTCTACTATGTTATGGTGATCGTCAGTGCTTTTTTATTCTCTCCACATTCACAATCTCTGTAATAACTCACCAAATATATGTTTTTTAAGTGTATTTTGATTGAATTTATATTTACAATATGCTGTAAATTTTTTACAGTAATTAATTGGCCGAATTGCAACCATTAACATACTGCACAATGCAACATATATTGTTACAGTGTGGCAAAATCGGCTCAGATACAGCTACACACGTTGTATTAACACAACTTCGACCAGACCTTGCGCATTCATCAGCAATTCAAGAGGTTTTATAAGCGTCATCGGTGATGTTTAGGTCCGCACACCAGACGAATGTAATTGTTTTAAACAATCTGATATAGTAAAGTAGTTTTGGCATGAATGCACAAAGAGCACTGTCTAAAGACACTTTGATATTGTTCTTATCCTCCCAATTTCACATTCAGTTTCAGTTTCAAAACTTTATAACGTTATGTATAATTGGGCTTATTGACTTGGCAAAGAAATTATTAAAAAATAATGCCCTGTTTTCTTAGTTCAGTTCTTCAATTAAATCTTCCTTCATATTGATTTAATACCTTTGACTTTGAAGAATTGTCTTCGAAGTTATTCCACTTTATGCCATGTTCTTTAGGCTACGGTTTAAGCTTTAATATTAAGAGAAGTAAATTTATTAAAAGTGGATATTGTTTTTCACTAGTTTGGACCAGTAATAATTGTCTCTTTAATGTCACAATGTTTAAACAATATCTGATACATTAATAGACTTCATGCACTGAATTTAATCGAATTCACTGAATCTGATTATTTGAAATTTATACTCTTGTGAAGCAAAGATCAGAAAAATTTGTCACCATATTAAGACAAAATAATGGAACTGAAAACGCAGCTTAACTGTGTAAATCCCACTGGAATACTGGAATGGGGTAAAATGGATCAGCCACAAAAATCTTTCATATCTATATACCTCATTTCTTCATCAAAAGTGTATGCAATGTTAAGAGTGACATCTTGAAAGTCATTAAATTTTTACATTTGCCCTTCCTTTTTGAATAAATATTTATTAAAATGTGCTAATTGGTCGGCGTCTGTTTGTCAAGGTTTTTATTTGTATTTTTCAGATCAAATAGAAACGATACTGCCGAACGACAGGAGACAGGAGATCAAATGACAGATATGAATATTGGTAGGCCAACTTTTAATATTGATGCAAAATTTGAAATCTCTGTACAGAATCCCGATAGGGGCAACAATAGTCTATGTAGGGTGTGAATCTGTCTCTTTTCAGCAGGTTCAGGTCTCAACTATTAAACAAAGGGACACAATGGCATGAAAAACTATTCAGACCTAATGAAATGGACCCTTACTGAAATCACTTCGACAAATTGAAAAACAATTTGGGTGTTTACATTTTGTAAAAAGGGAGGATTAACTAATATTATTTCCCTTGTAAGCTTCATTTCTCAGCCAAGGATGCTGACATTACTATCAGCGTTTTATCAAATTTGAAATGCATGCAGTTATCAGCTCACAGACCATTGCTATTGTATATTTGCTAATCCCGGCTAATCCTCCTTTCATTTGTCAGATCAAAATCTTACTACAAGCCTGGAGTACACTGTCTGAATCCCAGTCTGAATGTTTTTGAATAGACCAGTTAACATCCTACGTCACTTTCTTTTGTTGACTGCCAATCCATGCCTGCCAATCGTTATGGCCCATAGTATTAAAATTCTAACAGATACAATTGCCCAGTGTGTAACAGTCAGGCCGACCTAGTTCAAGATACCAGGCCCTAACATGTTTACAAACATTGCTGTTAACTGGTCTATTGTGTCAAAAACGTGCTGGATACACTGACACTTCTGGCAGGGATGTCAACACCTTGATTTTCCCATGGCAGAAATTGCCACGAACTGGGACGATTTCTTGCTTTTTTTACTTTTTTTGCAGAATGTAGACATCCAAATTGTTTTCAAAATTGTGGACGTAATTTCAGTAAGGGTCCATTTCATTATGCCTGAGTTATTCTCTTCATGCCATTGTGTCCCTTATAATGATCAGTATCAATTGCTGCGGGATAACAGTTATATAATCGTTGTATAGTTGAACTTTGAGAACTACGACCTACACATACACTAGAAATAAATTGGTTTTCGAGGCTGCTTACCTGCTTTAAAAGAACTTCTAATTTAATGCAGTTTGATATTAATTTGTAAGATATATTGGCATAATTTATATTTGTTTCTTTCTTTTTTATTTACATTCAATGGTTTTTGTTAAGTTGTTGACTTATAACTATTCTTTCACCTACAAAGTGAATCGACTGCAAGTGACCATTATGAAGGTAATAAAAAATACTGAGTACAAATACAACATGATTTAAGGAAAAGTAGGTGCAAAGTACCGTTCCGAGGGGTGCATGATCAGCTCTGGATGATGAAATGATCAGTATTTTTCAGTACCTCTTCGAAATAACCCACCTCCAACGCAATTATTTTGAAACAAAGTTGGACATGGACAAATTCAGATTCACATCGAAGCCATACCGTAGTGTCATGCGGTACTTTTTGCTCCTTCTCCGCGCACCGCTTTGCCTGTGTGTTTACGTGCAGGGCGGGTGGGTACAAGGGGGTGAAACCCATTCCAAAACGTCGTCCGTGCTGCGCTGAATTGATATGACACGGAATAATGATTAGTTGGGTGCTGGTCTACCACACATATGTCAATTCGATACAACATCCGCCAAAATATCAGTTGTGGATGTGGGTGCTATTGGGTGGTTAAAGTTTGTCCTACCCATGGCCACACATACGAATGAAATGACACATTCAGTCGTCTTGTTTAATAAACCGCCTCAATGAATACATCTTTTCACCTAAGCGCGCATTGATTATGAGAAAAAAGAGTATCTGGAGCACATGATCCAGGTACACTATTATTTTTTAAAACCCCTGGCCACCTCTAACACATACATTAATTTGGATCACTACCGATTAGTGTCTATTGCAAAGCGGCACCCACAGTATGTGGAAGAGCGGAGGCAGCCATTGCTTCTATTGTTGGTACTCTATGTTTTCTATTGTGGTCGGCAAAACATGCGAGACGGTGTATTTCTAAAGATTACGTAACGTTTTGCCTCTCTATCTCTATAGGAACTCTTTGGGGATTAGTTCAAAACTCTTTTGTGTTGCGTTTAACAATTGGCCAAAAAAACAGGATCGCACTGGTTCATAAATATCGGGTGCAGCAATAACACAGAATTATAAGATTAACCAAAAGGCAAACGAGATATTGGAGTAAGAGTAACAGCTTGGGCATCATTTTGTTGTTTTCACTCGCTGTAAATGACAACGATAGTAAAATTACTCTCGTGGTTCATAATTATATAAGGACTTTTCAAATACGAGATTATGGCCCATTGAATAGTGCCCAAAACTATGATAATGAAGTGTACATGCTCATAATACTTTTGGGCACCTCGATTTGGTTACGGTGTTTTAGGCGAATCCGCGCATTATGGTATATTTATATCATGAGCAATAACAACTATTACTAAAAATCAAATTCAAAAATATAAAGTAACTACATATTTTCTATTTATTTGACAAATCTATTCCCTTATTGAACACACACATTGTTAAAATTCACATATTGGCGTGATTGTCTGCAGAAGAGAATAAAACAAGACCACGGCATGAATTTAGCACGTTTGAAGATACATTGCACACACACCACAACACCAACACACACACACACACCACACACACACAACTACACACACATACATTTCAGGGGAAATAATAATGGAATATCATGAAAAACGACAAATTTGTTTTTTTTATTACGACGGTCTCCATATTGACGGACGAATTCGACGAGCATGTGGATGAAAATCAATGAAGCAAAGTGAAATACCAAATAAACACAAATGTGAGGGGGGGGGGGGGGGGGATATCAGTCAGAAACAATTAATTTGGTTTGGCCTTTCAACGATTCAGATTTTACAAGATAATTCCGTGGTCTGTTTATGAAAATCCATACACAAGTGCAAAATAACTAGGGACAAACATTATATTAAACTGTCAAGGTTTCCAATGATTGCTCTCAATAAAGGTGCAACGAGAGATTTTGAGGCATCCAAAAGTGTGTCAAATAGTAATAGCCATATAGATTAGCAACTTAATAGTTTTCTTACCTTGTATTTGGCTACAGAATGTCTTAAAAGAGAGAAAAAAGGTGATTTTGATGTGCTTTATTTCACATAAAACATAGGCTGATTTCATAGTTGCTTGATTACGAAATTAGAAATTTCACAATTTTTGTCCAAAGAGAAACATTTCTTAGTTTAATCTTTCAGATGGGATATATTTGATGGAAAGCTTACATCAGGGCAAAAATTAGTACTTTCAATTTTTTTAGGGCTACTGATATGTGAAAGCTCTCGTTTGCACCTTTAAGTAAGTCCTTCCCGTGTTGTATTATTATATTATTCTTTTAATTAAGTTGTTTTTATTGCTTTTATACAGACCCTAAACTCTGCTGCTGCAAACGCAAATAGACGTCCTTATGAAACTCGTCTGCGAACAAGAGAAACAAAGGTATATAGATATGGACAATAACTCCAAATACTCCATGCTTAGGAGAGCAGAGCACAGTAGTTCCAATTTATAAAAAGATAACAAAGAATATTTTAAATTTAGATCGCCCTGTTTTCTGTACGTCCTTACTTTTCTAAAATACTTGACAGATTTGTATTTCACAGTGTCGGAATCTATAAATCAATTCAACCTCTATGGTAAATTAGTTTATCAAATAGGTAATTGCAGTAAAAAAAACGACTACAAGGGCAATATTTTTTGGATATTGTCAAAGCATTTAACACTATTACTCCTGATATACTGGCATTATTGTTTAAACTGGAACATTATAGCTTCCAAGTAATTGTCCCTTGAATGGATTAAATTATTTGGATATAATATAACAAACTTGACATAATCAATCATGTGGATTCAGTTTCTAAACAAAAAGAAGCCACGTTTACCACTGAGCCAAAAGTTTGTATGGCTGATTTTGAATGAGTCGTCATCGATTCCACTCTTTCCTTTAGTGTAAACACTTGCAGTCGTAATCATACGACTTCAAAAAGTCGAATTCCTAATCAACTTACAATGCTGGTACCTACGTTCTGGGATGTAAATGATTAAATGCCATTTCATGCTAGAAGTGGTCTTATTTGCGGATGGTACTACTTACTGTAGTGGGGGCTGTAGTGCACAGATCTCATGTGAGTGTCAATCTGGAAAAAAAAATGAACCTGGGACACACACCAACAGGGGTCAACATTTTTAAAGAAAACTGCTCCGATTGTGTTGAAAAGCACACCAAGATTTATGTAACAATATAGTGAATTGAAATGAGTCAGCAACTGGTTCATGGCAGATAAATTATCGGAAACTAGAAGCAACCAATTACATGCTTTTGGGATATCCATTATGTAATTCTAGCATACTCACACAGATACGAAGCGAAGTAATGATTGACAAGGCAAAACATGGAGTTTAATGCCTACCGGAATATTTTTTAAAGTTTATACCTGATCATATAACATTAAGAACATTCGAAGTATTCCAGCTTATGACAATGGACATTAGCTACTGTAAGCTAAAAAACGAAAAGTTATTGAAAATGGGTCTTTGTTTTTCGCTTCTGGACCAAGTAATAATTGGCTCTTTTAATGTTTAACCAGGTTTGAAATTAATAATCTAATATATTATATACTCATGCACTGAATGTCATCGAATTCACTGAACTGTTTATATATCTGCAAATTATACCAGTGGACGCAAAGTACCCATAAAGATATCACCATTCAGACCCCACTGGAAAGGGGTAAAAATGGACAGCCGCGAAAATCTGCCTCCTACTCATTTCTTCACCAAAAGTGTATGCAATGTTAAAAGTTCCATCCTGTAAGCCAATTAATTTTTATCTTTGCCCTTCCTTTTTGAATAAATATTTCAAAATGTGGCTAATTGTTCGACGTCTGTTTGTCAAGGTTTTTATTTGATATTTTTTTCAGACCAAATATAACGTTCTGCCGAACGACAGGAGACAGGAGATCAAATTACAAATTGTGGACGAATTACAGTAAGGGGTCCCTTTTCATTATGATTGAATATTTTTTCAAATCAATTGTGTCCTTTAATGAGCAGGATCAATTGCTTTTTGATAAAATGATATAAACGACTGCCCAATAAAAACTATACAATCACACTAAAAATTAAAAACATATAAACGTGCTTTTTGGCCAGATATTTTGACTTTATTGTTAGACAGATCTAGGCAAATCCTCGCTTTTATATTCCATCCCAATTGATGTACCCTAAGGCGGAATATTGTCGTTGAACCAAATGATAAAATACCAACTGGGGCCAGATTTCCATCTGAGGTTCAAGAAACTAAAGGCCGGGATGTACGCTACATTAGGCGGTGGTGCGGCAGAGCCCACCACTCGGCTTCAGAGCCCACCACCTACACACCACTTTTAACTCTAGAGCCCACCACTCAAAGAGTCAAAAATACACAATTTTAATCATTTTATGCAATATTGACAATGTTTAGGCATAACGTTAGAAACTATGTCAAATTTTTATAACACCCACCATAGAATGTGCTAGCTACAACCCCTGAACTATGTAAAAGGCGTGTAGCGTCATTAGGTATTAAACCCTTTGCAAACAAAGAGAATATTGTACTGTCAGAGTGATATTATCATGCATTTGAACTAAAATCATATATTATTTTTCAGTGAACCCACCCTAAATTTATTATTTTGTGGGTGAAATGAGGGACTCACTCTCCGGGGGACAATAATCTGAAATTTCCATGGAAATTTGGGGAATTTGACTGCTGAAACTAATGTAACCGTCTCCCAGTCTGTTGAGGGACAAATGTGTGGACAACGCTCTAATGTGGAGGGACAATTTACCCTTCCCCTATTCCCCACTGCCTCCAAGATGCCGGGAGAATATGAGGACGAAGAAGAACAGCAGTGTTGTCAACAACGAGTAATGAAGGAAAAGGGAAAGAAGGATGGTTGTGTTCAAAGGTCTCAGTTTACTTTCAAGAAGGGTGTTTTATGGTTCTACTTTCTGCTGAAACCTGGAGTAAAGCTGAGACAACAAGACTGTTTGGAATTGAATTTCCCAATGCTACATGTATTTATTAGCAATTGCGACATTATAAAGTTATACATTGTGTTATGTCACAAGAATCAGCACTTTATGCCTACTTTTTATTTTAATTTTCAATAAAGAATGTCTTGAAGGTGATTTTCAATGGCAAATTTGTTGATATCTGGTTTTTCAACTGTCTCAGATAATTAGCCGTAACTCCTGAACCAGACCCCCAAATTACAGGAACTAAAAATCTCATGAAAGCTGGAACACTCTTAAAAAGAATCAGTAAAACTCCAGTTGAGATGAACTGAAATTTTTGGCCCAAAAAATTTATCTTTGATTGTATAGTTTTTTTAGGACAGTCTGTAGTGGTGTAATTGAACTTTGAGAACTATATACAACCTACACATACACAAGGAACAATTTGGTTTTGGAGGCTGCTCACCTGTTTTGAAAGAACTTCTAATTTAACGCAGTTTGTAAGATATGTTTGGCATACTTTTTGTTGTTTCTTCGTTTTTTTATATTCAATGGTTATTTGTACGTTCTTTGTTTATAATATTCCTTTTCAGTTACAAATTTCAGTCGACCGTCATGTGGCACATATGAAGGTAATTAAAAAATACAACATTGTTTAAGGAAAAGTAGTGCAAAAGTACCGTTCTCGAGGTGTTACATGATCAGCTCTGGATGATCGAAATGATCGGTATTTTTCAGCACCTCTTCGAAATAACCCACCTCCAAAACCACAAATTATTTTAGAACAAGTTTGAAATAGGACAAATCTCAAAAAGTAGTGCAAAAGTACCGTTCTCGAGGTGTTACATGATCAGCTCTGGATGATCGAAATGATCGGTATTTTTCAGCACCTCTTCGAAATAACCCACCTCCAAAACCACAAATTATTTTAGAACAAGTTTGAAATTGGACAAATCTCATTTCTTCACTCGAAGCCATAACGTAGTGTCATGCGGTACTTCTTGCTACTTCTCCGCGCACCGCTTTGCCTGTGTGTTTACGTGCAGGCGGAGAAATTCTTTTGCGTGTGTTTTAATAATTGGCTAATAACAGGATCACACTGGTTCATAAATATTGAGGTGCAGCAATAAGACTTATTATAATATAACCAAAAGGCAAACGAGATATTTTAGTCAGAGTAACATCATGTATTGTGGCATCAGTTGTTGTTGTTGTTGTTTTCACTCGCTAAATGCAACGAACGTAAAATACTTGCGCGTCTCATAAATTTATATAAGGACTTTCCAAATACGACGACATTATTGGCCCATTGAATGGTGTTCAAAACTACGATAATGAAGTGCATATGCTCATTATAATACACATATCTGCACATATGGGATATATTTAGATCATTGGGCATTAACAACTATTACTAATTGGCAGTGACTATATACACGGCCGACGTGTACCTAAAACCCAGACACTATATACACGGCAACTTTGTTTTTCTGTCAATCAACATGTATCTGGCTTCCTGATTGGCTCCAGTGTAGCCTTTATAGGCGGAGCCATGCTCGATGAAAATCACAGCTTAAAATGTCCGAAATTTTGAAATATTTCATCTCAGTATATCTTTCGCCTAGCACACATTAAAATTTACTTCAACGCGAACTGCTTACTGAAGAGTGTAGGAAACAATCCTCATGAGGCATCACATATATTGCTCATGTAAACTGATCAATGTTCGAAGCATTTTTTCCGTATGAATGGCAATGATTGTCACCTCATACATCATGAGCGATTCATTAATCGCGACCACTCCCGACATGCCGCTTCTTTTAGAATGTTATTACAAAATTACTGGTTAAAAAGCGACACATCAACATATATTGAACCGAACCACTTAGTTCCGCTTTCAATAGCAAAGGAATCCAAAAAATAATGTCTTTTTTTTTACATCTTTTGGATGTACAAACTCAGTCTAGAGTACGTTGGAAGATTGTATATTTTTTTTGTACAGTGAAAACAAATGGCAGCGCCAATTTCAGAGACATTAACTTTCAAAGCATTTTAAAGGAACCCACAGAACCAAATAGAGTGTATGTACCAATAAAACAATAAAAAAGACAAACAGAATAAGTAAAAAAATACAAATAACTTAAATATAAAATTAAAATAACAGTAGCAATGAAAACTATTAAATTAATAATAAACAATACTAAATACATACAAACACTGGCCATGCGCCAAAGAATTGCAACATAAAGAAACGAAATTCTAATCATATATTGATTCAAATTATACACCTGATCTTGACCACCGTTACGATTGAAATGCAAAGTTGTATTGTTCAACCGATTTTTTCCTCAGATCCAAAGGGAGTGAAAACTAGTCATGCCTGACATAACACCAAGGCCGGCCATTAGGACTGGGGACCCCTTAATGTGTCCTTTAAATAACTTGACCCCTGTTATTGACCAATATGTCACAAAGTCCTTAAATGTTTTTTTTACGTGTTAACAAACGTTTGAGAACGTTTAATCTTATTGAGGTGAGTTTAAACTAATCCAAGCATGTCAGGGATTTTGACCTTGCACCTTCTATAACGTACCCCTGTGGTTCCGAATAGGGTCACTGTATTATTCTGTATTTAAGATAATCAGGAGGATTATTCCTGTCAATTCATTCAAAATCGGAGCTTGTTTGTAAATTTTGCCTTTGACCTTGACTCTTGACCTTTGGGGGTCGAGACTATCAGTGACCTCTTCTACTATTAATGTTACTTCACTGTAGTAATAACCGGGCTTTACTGTACCTCTAATCGGCTGAGATAAAGCCAATTTGATCTTCTTTTTAGCATTTTGTGGCAAAATTGACCTTTTGACCCCCTTAATGACCTTTGATCCCGGTATAAAAAAAACCTCGTGTTCACAACAAAAATGCATTGTTTCAATGCAAATAAAAAAAATTCTACTATGCTTAGTTCTGGAGATAAAAATACTTGAAATTATTGACCTTAAAACCGGAAATGACCTTTGACCTCCAAAACAAAAATACCTTGCATACACCAGGTAACATGAATGCAAATCTAAAAGTTAAGCCACTGTAATATGTTTTGGTTTTGAAATAAAAATGTTTGAATATTTTGGAATATTTTTGGTTTTTGACCGGAAGTGACCCCTTAATGACCTTTGATCCTGAAACTGTGGACAACCCGAAGACCCTGGCTGGTAACAATACATGTGCTCTAATGACGTCACTCTGTTACGTAATTTGTAAAGACAGCGATTTTTTGAATATTTTTCACAATTTTTGGCTTACAAACCGGAAATGACCCCCTTAATGACCCCCTCCTTATCCCTGAACACCCTATATGAAGCAAGGGTCAGTGGTTCCTCTGAACCAGTTTGGTTGATATCGGCGTAATGCTGTAGAAGAAGATAATTTGTAACAATAAATTACATATTTGACTCCTGTGGCCAGGTCAAAGGTCAGACAGGGGTCAATGTCATATGACATTAATGGGACGGGTCAGCGGTCATTTGGTATAAGTCTAGTCAAAATACGTCAAACAATGACTAAGCTAGACGATGTTAAAGTGTTGATAGAAGAAAGAACTAGACCTGGGAACAGATCTAATTTACAAGACGGCCGTATTGGGAACGAAGAAGAAGAAGAACGCATCAGAAACAGAACAAGGCGCCTGAAGGCCGCCTTGTAAAAAATGTTTGATTTGATTTTCATGTTCCCTAAATATGGCGGATTAAAGGAACTGCGAACGGTAGCTTGCAAATTGCACTCCAGAAGGAATACAGGCACAGAAACAAAAGACATGGCTTCAAAATTACCGCTTAGTGAATTGTACAGGTTCGTTAGGGTTATTTAATATTTTACGTGAGGAAATCGGAGTAGTTGTGTAGACCGGAAATGAGATAAAGTCAATGGAAGACAGTGGTCTTATCAAAATTCTGGAAATTCGGATACATCCGAAATGCAATTCGAATGATAAATCACATGTCTACCTACGCATTCATATTGCATGACAAAACAGCACAATGTCAACGGTGCGATTAAAAAGTTGTTATCAAGTTATCATGTGACCTCTTTCTTGTCAAGAAATTTCATGAGTCCAACGGTAATAAACGTGGCCCTATCTTCTATTGACGTTATCTCATTTCCGGTCCACACAACCACTCTGATTTTCGCCGTGAACATTTAGAGTAGACCATAACAAACCGTACAATTCATTCAGCGGCCATTTTGCAGCCATTTTGGCGTTTCTGTGCCTGTATTCCTTCTGGAGTACAATCGGCAAGTTATCATTAGCGAGCTTCTTTAACCCGCCATATTTAGGGAACATGACACTAAAATCAAACGTTTTTTGCACTCTTTGATTCTGGGAAACAGCATCTGTTTGAAAATCATAACTTTGACAATAATTACGTAATGTATAGTCAAGAACTTCTGGCACAATAATAAAATCCATTTATTGAATATAATAAATTGGTTTTTTCTTCATGTTGCAATACTTCTGGCCAGTGTGTGTACTAGTCAAAAATTTAAAACAATAACAAAAATCTATAAAATAATTAAAAATGAATAGCACAAATCAATATAAACACAAGTGAACAATAAAAAAAATAAAAACAATGTTAGATTATAACTTCGATATGAGTTTAATTGGCAAGATTACTTATTATGCTTGCAAATATATGTGGTAGAATGTTACCACGCGCAAATAAGCATTTTAGAGCCACTCGAACGTCAAAGTCGATAAAGCCATCACATTGACAAATACTTAATTTTAGATAAATAAGTCGATGAAAATATGACAACAACAAAATTTTAACCGTGTATGTAACCTCAGCAATAACCGGCCAGCGGACGTGAATATAGTCATTGCCTTACTAATTACCCCCACTTTCTTCTTCGAATAATATATATGTTTTATATTGCTACTAAATTTTTTCCCGGATAATTTTTGCACTTGACTTATAATTGACTTTATTTAAAAAAAAATACAATTAGAAATTGAAAAATACAAATGTGATTCGCGAGAAATGCAAAACCAATTTCATTATTCTGTAACTGATGTTCACTTTTGTGTCATTGTGTTTCAGCTTTGTGTTATTGGTATTCGTCAAATCCGTTGAGAAAGGAAAAGAAGTTTGTCTTTTACAATTGGTTTTAAGAATTTTGACTTTCATATTCATAATAATTATGGTGTTCATTAAATGGAATAAAGTGTTTATTTTATGATTAGTACCCACCTGATAGACCAAATATCTAATTAATAATGTCTGTAAAAAGTAACCTCCGTCTAAGGAAGTGGTGCGTGTGGGGTTGCACCGTGCTCATGTGAATAAACGTATATCTATGCCAGTGGGTATAAGGGGCAGTGTATATCTATGTAGGGAATTGTTGAAGCCCGCCATCGATTAACGGGTGAGGCCAAAATAGTCAAAATTCGGAAAAATCAAGTTCAAACAAAATATAAACATACATATTTTCATATTAAATTGACAATCTTATTTCCTTATTTAACACACTGTATAAATGACTACAACAAGACACGGACAGAAATTAGCATGTTTTGAAGATACATTGCACACACACACACATGCACACACACTCCCACTCATACACACACACACATTTCAGAAGGAAATGATTATGAATATCAATGAAAAACGGCGAATTTGCTATTTTGATACGCTGGTTTTCATATTGACGGACGAATTCGACGAGCATTTGGATGAAAATCAATGACCCAAAGTTGAAATACAATAACACAAATGTGAATATCAGTTACAGAATAAATTTGGTTTGGCCTTTCAACGATTCAGATTTTTCAGATTTCCAGTTGTCTGTTTTATTAAAATCAATTACACAAGTGCAAAATTAACCCTCGTCTTACCAAGCCTTTTTTTGTAACACGGTTTACCAAGGAAGGGGGGGGTGGTTACCACCGAGAATTCGTTATAAAGTACCCGATGCTTATGATATACCAGTGGATAGCTATGGTCCTACTCTTTCCATTGATACCAAAATAAGTACCAACATACCTAGTATGGCGTCACAATGACGTCATCAAGTCCGCGAGTCGGCAAAATCGGACTTTTTTCATAGAAAATAGGCGAAAATCCAATTTTGCGCTAAAAAAACCTAGGAATATCGGATTTTCATGCGGTTTTCAGCTCTAAATGATGGCAATTGGCTAGTTTTACATAAACATAGAGTTTGAGAACCATACTGTGCATAATATTTTCAAAAATGCACTCTAAAATATCCTTGGGTGGCAACCACCCCCCTTACCCTTCGACTTTGACGGCATACCCTAACCCCGGTGAAGGTGCTACCTTCACATTTTTTTTCGCTAAAATGACCAGAAAGGATGAGAGAACGATTACCTAGGAGCTTTTTTACGAAAGTTTTTGGCGTTTTAGCGCACCGGAGCGAAGTTCACTAGGGGGGGTGGTAACCCCCCCCCCCCTTGGTAAGACGAGGGTTAAAGGTGCTTGTTCCCCGGAAGTAGTATATATTTTGATATCAGATGAAAGGCCGTATTTTTCTCATTATCGTCCTGAAATTTCAGCTTCCAAATCCACTTCTTTGCAAAGATATAAACAAAAAAGTGCAGTTTTAATGGTTAAACATCAATATTAGCACAGTAGTGAATAGGGCCTTGCAATGCGCGTTAGCGCTTCTATTATCAAAACCGCAAGTTCGTTTCCCACGATACTTGATGGAAAGTGTATTCACGTGCCATGCACCAGAACAAGACACACATTAATCGAAACACTCACCTTTATCTGGGAAAACATATTATGTTATGTGTTCCAATAATTGCTCTCAATTAAGCAAGTCCTTCACCGTTTTTGTATTATTATTATTCTTTTAATTATGCTTTTGATTGCCTTTTATACAGACATTAACTGTGCTGCTGCAAACGCAAATAGACATAGTTATGCTGCAACTCATCTGCAGGGACAAGTGAACCAAGGTATATAGATATGGACAACCCTGGAAATACTCCATGCTAAAGAGAGCAGAGCAAAATTAGTTCCAATTTATAAAAAAAAGATAACAAAAGTATTTTGAAATTATCGCCCTGTTTCTATGCGTCCTTGCTTTTCTAAAATACTTGACAGATTTGTATTTCACAGATGTACGGAATATATTGATAACAACAAAATCTAAATAATTGAACCTGTATGGTAATAATTAGTTTATAAAATAGGTAATGCAGTAGAAAGAAACGAAACTACAATGACAATATTTTTGGATATGTCAAAAGCGTTTGACACAATCATGATATACTGGCATCATTTTATAATAGCTTCCGAGGTATTGTCCTTGAATGGATTAAAATTTATTTGGATAATAGAACACAATTTGTACGATATCAATCGTGTGATTCAGTTTATAAAAAAATCAAAAGCCCCGTTTACACTGAGCCAAAAGTCTATTGAATCCGACTGAGTCGTCATCGATTTCACTTTTTCCTTTAGTGTCTAAATCGATACGACTTCAAAAAGTCGAATTCGTAAGTTGCATTTTAGCAACTTACAATACGTGGTACCACAAGGCTCAATTTTAGGTCCATGGCTATTCGTTCTATATGTAAATGCCGTTTCATTGCTAGAGGTGGTCTTACTTGCTGAATATACTACCTTACTGTATTCCTATCCTGATACGACCACGTCAATTAATGTACCAAATAGTGAATTAGCAACTGGTTCAGGGCAAATAAATTATCGGTAAATGCGAGCAAAACCAATTACATGCTGAGTAAATACAAAAAAAGCGTGTCACAACATCCAATGGGGGGTAAAAACAATTTAATACATAGAATCAATTGCATGCTATTGGGATATCCATATGTAAATTCTACATACTCCAGATACGAGCCGAAAGGTAATGATTGGCAAGGCAAAACATTTGGTTAATGCTACAGAATATTTTTTTTTAATTTTATACTTCATAATATAACATTAAATTTAAAAGAGAGTTGATGAGACCAAATTCGTAGGGACTATATTGATAGACATTTTACATGGAAAAATCGATCAAATATAAAAAAAGAATATTTCTAAAAATGTTGGTAAACTCTCAAAATTTAAATAATTTGTCCATGGACATATTATTATACCCTCACTGTACATTTATCTTGCATAAATTATGATATCCCAATATGAGGTAGTTTCAAAAATCTATTTAAATAAAATACTTAAAGACACTATCAGTGATTTTCCTGAAAGAGTCAACATATTTCAAATTTGCAGGAATAGCAGCTTATTCCTTATCAGAGTTGCTTCTGGTTTTATAATTTGCAGGACAAGGGTAGGGTTAAGATACCTGTACGTGTTACATGCATGCAAAGAAATGATTTTTAGTTTTGGTTTTCACTGATAGTGGCTTTAAGCTACAAAGATGGGCTGTAATGACGATTTCAAGTAATCATTGTTAAATTTGGCCATTATTTTCAAAATTCAATTTGTTAAATGAATTGATAAATATAAGCTTACTCTTGTAGTGTTTATGAATAAACACTATACTAACCATTTACCAAAACATTTAGCGAATTACTTTGTACAAAGATACCATACAAGAAATGCCCACATTAACAAAACAAAAAATGTTTTCGGGAAATAATGTCATAAGATGTGTAAACATACTACGAGAAATCAACTGCAATCTATACTTATACACTGTTGCTCATAAAGTTGGAATAAAATATTTTTACCACTTTTTCATGGAACGATTATTACAGTGTGAGTTATTTATGATATCTAGGGTGTATATTACCACACTACTTGATTGATCAGTCTCTTCTAAACATATCACCATGAACTTGGTCCACAATTAACCTTTACGAACTGCGTCCTTAGCCTGAAAAGAAAATGGGGTGTTTGAACAGCAGATTTAAAGAGCCACTGACACATTTGAAAAATAGTGCGCCTTCAAGATTTTTCAAAATCGATATCTTTGCATGGTTGTAAAGCTTTTATATACATTAGCCCTCACCTATCACCTAAATAATTAAGACAAAATCAGCGTCCTTATAGGTAAACAGAACGATTTTGTAATTAATGTCGCCGGCGACATTAATTCAGCAGACGACGGAAATGACGTTTAACACAAGAAACGCACGCCGTGTGCATGTTTCCCATGACATGTACCCTGTTTTACTTTTCTGTGACCTCTGTGGTTTTAATATCAATGAGTACGGAGTCTTAAATACACCATTTGTTGTTAACGTATAGAAGACTTAAAAGTTGGCCCACAAAGTACCTGGATGCCTTTAACCTCCCTTAATTAATGTCCCTATTGTTTTGAGTTATTTATTTTTATGTGTAAATGTATCTGGCCATGTGTCTTGAACTCGCAACCCAAAAAAGGTGGTGCTGTTACGTTTTTCCAAATTCGACTTGAATGAATTGATGATATCTCTGCCAAACATCAAGGTATTGCTATGCTTTTGGTCTCATTTTAAAAGCTAAATAAATGCACTCTCAGCCCTGTAATGAGGATAATCTAGCATTTTTAATGATGGGAACCGACAGAGAATTCATGATGGGCAGGGTGGTGGAGGCGAGGGAAGCGGAGGCGGGGGAAGCGGAGGCGGGGGAAGCGGTACACACAAACTCTTATGAAGTTAACATTTCTCCGTGTGTATTATCTGCATTTCAATTCTTCTGCACAGACTAACTGGATTTATGTTCTATTCCGAATCTGTGAGCAGTGTGGCGCAACTGATAAGCGATGATCATGACCGAAGTTCGTGAGTTCGGGCCCGCTGAAGTCACGTGTTTGTGTCCCTTGGCAAAAGATACTAATTTTTACTTAGTCTCAATTGCCTCGTTCACCCCACAGCGAAATATGGGGAGCATGTATGGGGGAGGGAATATTACAATCTAAGTATGGAAGGTTTGAGCGCCCGTAAAGCAGCCCACCTAGATGAAATGAAATGATTCTGATTGATTTCCTAGTAACAGCGGAATAAATGTAAAGCTCTTTGATACTGAATGGTGATAAGGCGCTATATAATTGCACATTTATTTATTTTATCTAAATGATGTAATATTGAATAGGGCCACATGAATAATTAAAGTAATGACAACATTTTAATTACAATTCTTAAAGTAACCGAGTTCACGCATAATGTGCATGCTCATAATGCAGACAATACTGCGTCAGTGGTCTTGCCTATGGTAAAACTCGTAAACAAAAGGCAGGTATTCCCAAGGGACTGCTACTGCATGCTTTTGCGAAATTAAAACTTGAATCAGAGAGGAACCACTGTACTATGCACCATGATGACTACCTAGATATGTGTTCAATTGCATGTAATGACATTGTATGAAACATACACTTCAGGACAGTATTGGTCCAAGGGTATACACCTACTATGTGTTGTTTTTCCCGTTTGTTTTTTTCAAATGATATTGAAATGGTACCATTTCAGTAAATTATATTCTTAAACAGCTGTGAAAATGTAAGCAATTTTATGGGCTGATGCCCAGGTTTCAATTCGACAATTGAACCCAGGTAGTACGCGCTGCGTATTGACGTTATTTTTAGGTTGAAGCACTCGCGTCATACTGCGTTTTGCTATGTTCGCACACACCTGCCAACGTTGCGTCTCGTTGCGTATGATTGTTGCGTTCAACGGGTTGTTCGATTGTTGTTACTGGGTGGTGACAGTCCTTTCTTGTTGTACTTAAGCCGTAAAGTATCGCGAAATTGGGTTAAAGATGACCTTAAATGTTGAAGCTGTTTAAGAATAAAGGTAATATTTTGGGAACCGGTACTCTCTTTACGACGAATTGAAACCGGCGACACCATTATTTCTGCGTGGAAGAACTCGGCCTCCGGCCTCGTTCTTGCACTTAAAATAATGGTATCGCCTTGGTTTCAGTTCGTCGTAAAGAGGGTACCAGTTCCCAAATCATACCTTTATTCTCTAATTCATACCTGGAGTGCATGATAAGGGAGGAAATGGAACTTCAATGACTTATTTGGCAAAGGTTGTTCATGATGTCAATGGGCAGAGCGCCTAGCTCACTCAAGGGTCAGAACCTGAGCTAACTCCTGTAGAGTTTGAGGAAGATTGTCCCTGGCTCGTTCTAATGCATCCAGGCATGCTCGATAGGATTCATATCAGGGGAGCAAGCAGGCCATTGCATCTGCTCCACATTGGCTCACTACAGCGGCCCTGTGCCGCGTGACGTTGTAGTTGCAGCCGCAAATGTTTGCATAAACCCTTCTTGCATGTGACAGGCAGTGGTTTTCCAGAATGTCCAGGTACACGACGACGTTCATGTTTCCATTTGGCACCACCAGTGATGTCTTTCCTCCACAATGAATACCGGCCAATACCATCACTGAGTCGCCACCATCTTGAGCCGATTCCTGAATACATTAGTCTCCGAGGTTTTCACCACGTAATCGACGAACCCTTTGTCTTCAATCTTGATGGTCAAGGATGTAGCGGCTCTCATCCATAAAAACAACATATCGCCAGTGTCCGAGCTGTAATCTTCTGTGCTTCCAAGCTCAGTGAAGTCGAACAACTCTGTGGTGAATGGCTAGGCGTGGACATTCGTCTTGCTCGGTAACCATGTTGATGCAATCTCTGATTTACAGTTTGGCGGGAAACGTGATTTAGTCTGAAAAAAATTATTCCAATTTTATGGGCAACAGTGTATCTCAATATGAATGATTATTGTTTGGGACATGTCTGAGTGTATGTTTGCATTTTGTTTGGTTTGTATGTAACTTTTTAGGTTTATGCGTTGCAACACTATCCACGCATGGACGAACATCGCGTGCTTAGACATCCTATCCTAGACACCGAGGTCGGCCAAAGAAACGTTTCAAAACAGCGTAAAGGCCAATCTTCAGTTTAGTATCGAACCTAAGGAGCTTTCACAGCGTGCATAGAAGTAAAGTCAACTTTACCCTCTAGTTCATCAAGCATGTGGTAACTGAAGAGGCACGGCGAAAGAAACTAGCCGATGCGAGGGGAAAACGCCACAGCTCAGCATCTACTGCCACGACATCATTGGACTTTCAGTGTACCCACTGCCCTGAACCCTGCTAGGATAGGTCTATGTTTATGTGTCTTGTAAGACTTATGTGATGATATTGAAATAAAGTTGAATGCTGCTGAACATCTATCATAATGTCTGAACTTGCACTTGCGCCTTGCGTTTCCAGTAAGAAGACAACGGACACGGTAGAGGATTCTTTATTCAATGTAATAAATTTTAGTTTAACAGATTTGAAGAGTATTAATCAACAAGACGGATGCAAATATATAGTTTAGTCTATTTGATGAAAGGTTATATCAAATATCTGATAAGTGTCCATGCTGTCTCTATTTTGCTATGGATAATAGCCCAATGAAAATACATTGGTAGAAATTTTACGAAATCAAAGAAAATGTTGGGAAATAAGGCACGAAACAGATACAACCTTTGACGTGATGTTTTCTCATTTTAATGTAAATAATTATAGGCGTGTGCTTCATCTGTGCGCTCTCTCTCTCTCTCTCTCTGTTTCCGTTTTTGTTTTCTCTTTCATGCTCTCCTTCTCTCACCAAATTTTCACTGTCTCTAATAATCCTGTCCTGTATTTTTTGCCGATTTTAAACAGCTATTTGACCATTTTGAGTCACAGAAAGCACATGGTCTAACGGCGGAAATTAGCACATTTCACGAAATATGGTCCTTCGGCCTTGTGACCTCTTGTTTGTAGAGATCGAACCGAGTCGTCTGATCTGAGATACTGAAACCTATAATGATGCAAGGGATAACGCCAAATGACATACACAAAACAATCTAATATACTTTCAAGAAATTTAATTATTCTAAATCTACGTTCATGTTCAGTTCAGTTTTTTCTGTGACAATAAAAATATTGACAGATTTGTTTTGCTTCTCATGGTTTCACTTTTTAAACACACAAATTCATAAAGTAAATATTGACTAAATAATATTATTAATTACTAATTACATTAGTCAGATACCACACATACATACGGCTGACAGATGATTGTGATCATATTACACCATACTTTGGAATTGTGAAATTTGGCGGTTTCAAATGGAATTCTAAAATTTTGGTAATTTCAAAGTGACTCAAGTAATTTTAAAATTAACTATGATCTCTGATAAATGATGTCACTTCAAAATATTCAATACCACAACAATATGATATGACCAAGCTTGGATACCCACTTTTCAATAATACTCTGTAAACAAGACCAACTTTAATTATATTATTTAACCGCGTGTGAGCGACGTTAAACTATCGATGTATACCAATCAGTCGCTACTCTGCAAAAGTGCTAAAGTTCGTCGGCTTATCAGTGCGGCGTTAACGAAGGTAAAATAATACATACATATGCGAAGTTGTACCAAGAAAGTTCTGAAGTGAATGCGCTATTGAAGATGCGTAATGTAAATAACAACCAACTATTCATAAAAGTAGATCAATCATAGTTGAAATTCCATCAGTGACGATTAACTGAAGACCCCGTTTGTTCACCCATCACCATAGTACTAGTAGATAAGTCCAAAGTTGAAAGCCATTTAAAATGGCTTCACAAAAGTGTCAGCAATCGATCTGTCGACCAGCACCTCGTCGCAGACTCCGTACCGAATCATCACCACATCACACATGGATGCCGAGCACAAAATATGAATTTTGCCTACCATCTAAATATACCACAAGCGCAAGGCTTTGGCCCAAAATATAGCCAGGCAATAAATATATCATGAATTAAATAATTAGCTCCTGTCTAAATACTACGAACAATTTGTTCTAGCCAAATACAGGCAGACTAACTTGAGTGCTCACAATTGCTATTTAACTGGTTAACAGAGCGGGTGTTTGCAGGTCGAGAGCTGGTGCCGTAATAACAGCTGATCAAAAGTCGCGCTATAGCCGCACCCAAATGACCTACTCACTGACTAAATATTACGACACTAGATGTTATACGGACAAATAGTGCTAAAAACGAATATTTCACGCAAGAAAATATTCATAGGGAAAAATATGCAATTTCATCATGACATTTAGCTCCCCTCTTTAAGAAAATTATCATAGATA
>JAMKCH010008238.1:0-26052 GCA_023653785.1 Ophioderma brevispina
CCTGGAACTTGTCTGTAACAAGTACAGTTTAAGCATAGAATAGTGTTTTTTTCACAGTTAACAAGAGAAACCAGAGTTTAGTTAAACAGGTTTTGTATACATATTATAATCTTTGGTTTTGTTTATTATGGTTATAACAACAAATGTATCTGAAGGAACATGGATTACACAAAATACATAATAAGTTGCTGCTCTTTGAAACCTGCTTGACTTGTTTGTTTTTGTAAGAGTGTGGTCATCAGGATTTGATCATAATTGTAGTCAGGGTCTTGAATAAATTGAACATTGGTGAAGTATTATTGTGAAAGACGAAGCTTGCAATACAATCAAAAGCAATAGTGAAGGTGACAGGTGGTGGAAGCTTAAACATGCAATGGCCATTATGATGAAACTTATGAAAGCTTGACTATGTAATTTTCAGTATGGTGAAACGGCGGTGAAGCTTCAGATCTCCAAAATTGACAAAAGTGGAGCGTCACCTTTGGAAATAATCAAAGGGTGAAGCCTGGACTAACACATTTGCAGATATATAGTGATACCGTGACTTTGTTTTTTTGTAAAGCAAGTGAATTAGTGGTGAAATTCTGACGTGATAAATAATTGGCCCAGGTTGAAGAAAGGTATGACGTAGGAGTTGTGGGTCCACGTTTCAATTGACGCCTGCATAAAACTGTACGTTTTCAGATTCAGTTTGATTTAAAACCCTTGTTTGTTTTTTATTTTGTAGACTGAAAGGAAGTTCAACTCCCAGCTGTATGACCTTAAAGACAGACTGGAGCAGTCCATCGTCACCAACCGTAGTATGCAAAACTATGTACAATTTCTCAGACCCTACTCCAATTTGTTTGGGAGAGACGTCTTTCAGCGGTTCACCTTACAAATCGCGTTACTCGGCCGCTAAAATCACTGGAAGAAGGGCATTGCGTAGAGTTGATCATGATATATTTTATACTTAGCTAGTTATATATTCTGAAATGGAATCGGTAATCTAAAGATTTTGGGGAATTTCTTGCATTAAGTTCATCACTATTACACTGCCATTCGTGCGTAGGGAAGCCATGAGGCCTTTTGCATGTACTTGTACGTGGCTTCCAAACAGTCCACTGAAATTCATGTGGGACACTCTGGTGATGTCATTGGAAAGGAGACCATAGACCTCGCTGTGGACCACCAGGGAAAGTCTCTTAGCTGTTTGAGTGAACTCATCGTGCCTCTTCGATAAACAAAGGGTGTCCCCCCAGATAATTGTCAAATTAATATTTAGGCAGGGGCAGACTTTAGAAAAATACACCTAGTCCTCTTATGCTTAGTTGCAGGAAAGTAGTCGCACCATCTTGCAGTTGATATCAATTATAATAGTTGAAAGGTTGTTAACAGTCGATACACAGAGGTATCCATTATAGGGTCTTTAACTTGAAAGTTTTGGTGCCATTCGATTCCAGAGGCAAATTAGGATAGAATTTACACACTTGTTCATGCTAAAAATGGGAGTTTTCTCCAGCCTGGTTAACTTGGATGGACAGAAAGGTTTCGTACTTTTTTTCTTTAAACGTTACATAAAGGTGTGTATCCAAGGAGGAAAACATGATACTACAATTGATCCTTCGCAACCTTAAGGCACCATATCCAAAAGATAATCCATGTATATGCCTGTGCTGTAAAAGGTAACAATTTTGAATACTCAAATTTAGGGCAAATTAGCCGAATAATTTGCATCTGACAAATTAGAGGGACCAGAATAGTACATGATTTGATTGAGACTTCTGCTATCAGTATTGATAATTGATTACATCTGTGCATGTAAATGTTACTTGGTTGTACTATGACACAAATACCATATCCCGTGTAACATAAGGAAAATGCGGAAGACGTGCACACAGTGGGTAAAAAAGAGAAAGCTAACTTAAATTTACAATTCTGAAAAGGAAAATGCCCAGTACCATGAACAAAGTTCAGACTTGCGACAGATTTGCATCCCCAATGTGCAATGAATTGATGGGGGTGTTTTTTTTGTTTTTTTACTGATCTATTATGGGTTTTACCAACAGCCAACTTCCTACTACACTACAATTTTTTTCCTGAGGGATGATTTCATTGTTTGTCACATGTGGAGAAGCACCTCCAGACTCAGTCAGACAAAGTTGTACAGCTGGTTTTGGTTATTTTTTTCTTGATGGGAACTGGGTATACACTTTTTTAAATGACCTGATGTAACATAGATATATGACACTGCTCAGATATGCCTTCACTAAGGTATGGAAAATGCTTACCCTTCTATTGTCGTTTTCCTTTGTTTTGACCAAGACTCGGCTGCTGTTGGTTTAACGAAGTGATTGCCAATATGTATGTGTAGAGGTTGGCTATAATCTAATATCAATTTGATTATTTATCAAAATTTAAAATTAATTAACGTTAAATGAATCCATGTATTTCAAGAAATATTCCGACAGCTATTTTCTAACCGTGTTCTTAACTTTCTCCCAAAGTTTTGAATGTTACTAGCATGGTTTTTCAAAATACTAAACGTTGGCGCTTCTATCCTGCGTTTTTTTTTTTTCTTTTTGTGGGCCATTTTCTGGCATGAAACCACGGTTCAAAAGTATAGGCAAGATTCACCAAATTTACGTATCCTGCTTCCCTCTAAGTACACGAACCAATGAACAAAACCGGCGCGCGGCCGTGTGCATTACTGTCGTAGGCAGCGCAATTATTTACCATTACGCATCACCACTGCTTTAGGGTCGCACCTTAATAACACCATTCGTCACGCTTAATCAACGATTAGCTTAATTTTGACTTTTTGTTGTAGCAAACACACTATCCGGGATTGTCCCGGTCTTATTTCCCTCTCAATCCATTTCCACTAACATGAAACATTTTACGAAAGGTAAACATAAATCTTGAAATCTGTCATTGCTGTGACTTTTTAATATGTGGAATCGTGATTTTTCAAAATAGTATATGTGTTATTGCAAGCAAAATATAGTAAAAATTGGTCGACAAAACGATCGAAAAAAACCATGTTTTCAGCAGTAAATTTAATAGAAATTTTGATATCATCACTAGATTCATATATTTCAGATATTTGTCCCACTTGAATTTATTTCATATATGGCCATTTCACGCATAAAAAAATGGATTACTTAACCTCGTTCACCGCTATTCGCCATACTTGGGGTCACGGCGAGTTGTAGATGTGGTGTGCCGCAATCTGATCTTGTACAACTTACGCGTGACCCTCCCTGCTGCTGATATAAACCAGTTATCGTCCTTTCTCTACCTCCGTGCATTGATGTCACAACCTTGACGCGCTTTACGCATGCGTCAGTAATATGCCGTCTTGTACGCCGGTTACAAACGCCTTCGTTTTAAAGCCATGCCGAGTGTTTGCCTGGTGCACCATCAAATCTCGCGCTGACTTCACTCGCACGGAGGTAGGCAAATGAAGTATAGGTATTTGTTTTATTTACAACCTCACTGTGACTCTGTGAACGAGGTAGTAGGGAAACAGTTCAATCTATTTCCCAAGGAAATAGTTTGCGTAATAGGACACCAATGAATAGCATGATTATGTTGCATGGATATTCATGAGGTTTAATAATATACCCTTTGCACCTATTCTGGTATCATGCTTTATTCCATCAATGAGATCTAGCCAATGATTATGGATACCTGGTAATGCACAGATGTATAATGTACTTATACCAAAAAATGAATGGACCTTCCAGGAAATCTAAAATCCTATATGCTTTGGCCATTTTTACTCATTGTTATTAGGTACAAAATTCCCTCTTTGTACTAAAGATGAAATAAAGATCTATTCACATAACCGTTATGTGTGCTATTTGTAGCTTAAAGCAGTTTGATTATTTGACTATATCACAATTTTAGTGTAGGGTTCCAAAAAATGCCATTTTGTTCTTCAGAATAATTCCATTTTTGGAAGAAAATTTTTCAGTTTGTGATCAATCTATTCAAGATGTGTTTTTTGGTTCTTTAATTTCTTGATGTTTTTTTATATTAATTCTAAACGGCTTGGTATTGGTATTAAAGTGCATTTTGGCGATTCCAGCCGTCCTGTGTTTTATTCATGGTTCACTAGATATCCTTGAGAAACGGCTTATTATTCACAACTTTTTAGCTGATTCCCACTTTGCGATTTTGTGTTATAAGCTGCCCGTTTCCCTCACGGTCCCTAGCAACTGTGCTATAAATTTCTGTCTGTTTATGGGCATAAAATACAAAATTGATAATTTCCTCAGACAAAACCAAATTTGCACTTAAAATATTGGCACACCTGGATTACTAATGTTAACATTTCAGATGATATGAAAACTCAACTTTTTTTTAGGTTAGGTAAGTCGGGGGACGAGGCTGTGACTCACAAAATGCCCTTTATAAATTCAAAGTAACCTAGTTTGTAATGAGAAAAAGGTGAAGTTGAAAACAGCTTTGGTGTTTGCGCTCTGCACTTAACTGCTTTTCCAACACCTTTGGGCTCCACAACTTACCTGGAAAATTAGTATATCATTTTAATAATTTTTTCTCATTGTTGTCGTGAAATTTTCAACCTTCAAATCCTTCTCTTTCCCAAGATAAGAACCAAAGTGCTATTTTGATGGTTCAAAGTGCTTGTTCCGATCGTCTTTGGGACCCCACCGCTTTACTCGGAGTCGTTTCGATTTTGGTATCAGATGAAAGGTAGCCATATTTTTCCTCATGTTGTCCTGAAATTTCAGCTTTCAAACCCTTTCTTCAAGAGACGATCAAACTACAACTACCGTTGTAATGGTTAAAACCACAATTTTAACACATATATAGGCGTTGCATGATCGCATCCAGCGTGAAAACCAGCAAGTTTATATTTCCCAAGGTACTTGAAGGGGCGTATGTGTAAGTGTCAGGCTCTCGTATCAAGTGTAGACCATGATAGACAAAAAATCATCGGACACAGACCCCTGTAACCTAAGCCAGTACACTTAAAATAGGGGTTTAGCAATGTGCATTCGTTGCTTCTACCATACAAATCTGCAATTGGTTCCCCACAAAACTAGTGTACGGTAAGTGATCAGTGCCAGGCTCATAATCAAGTATTGTCAATCATGCCTATAACAGAACAACGCACCTTTAAATTTCAAATTTTTTTTTTGAGGATTTCAAAAAAAAGTCAGTGATGCTCTTTTCGCAAGTGTAATTAGTGACGATGATCACAGCTGTTTTTAAAAGTCTTATGACACAAGATGAAACAGAAAATAGCAACATATAGCTTTGGAAACCTGATTGGATAATATATTTGATTAGCTACTTCCTGTGTCAGTTTTTATGAAATTTAAAGGTGCGTGTTCCGATTTTTTTCTATCCTTTCTCTTTCTTTGCTATTGGAGCGATGAACTTTGTATATGCTGACTACCATTACTGTGAACAAAACTTGCGATTTGAATGCTAGATGCGTAATGCATAGTGCATGCCCTATCACTACCGTGGCTAATATTGATGGTAACCATTAACAGGCAGTTTTTCTGTCAGTATCTTGAGAAGAAATGGCTTTGGGCCTGATATGTCGGGAAAACCATGAGAAAAATTTGGCCTTTCACTGATATAAATTGAGACATTCTGGTTCAATCAGGGGTCACAAAGACGATCAGAAACCAGCCCTTTAATTTCGGGCAAACATTTTTTCCATAAAGTAGTTCTACACAGATATTTCTATAAATGCAATCAGTGTTTGGTAGGCCTAGCAAAGATTCTCAAGCCAGAATTTTTGATTTTTCCACGGACAATATCTCTTGGGAGCTTTTTACTATTGTTTATTAGGTACACAATTTCCACTCTTTTGTACTAAAAAATGAAATACAAGATCTATTCCTAAATGTGTTGGCTATTGTAGCTTAAGCATTTTGAATTATTTGAAAATAATATCACAATTTGAGTGTTAGGTTTCAAGAAATGCCCTTTTGTTCTTCATAATAGTCCATTTTTTGTAAGATATTTTCAGTTGTGATCAATTTATTCAAGATGTGTTTTGTTTCTTAAATTTCTTGATGTTTTTTATAATTCTCAAACGTCTTTGGTATTGGTAATTAAAGGTTGCATTTTGCATTCCAGCTCCTTGTGTTTATTCATGGTTTCAACTAGATCCCTTGAGAAAGGCTTTATTCACAACTTTTTATCTGATCCCAACGTTGCGGTTTTGTGTTATAAGCAAATGCTCGTTTTCCCACGGTCCGGCATAGGCCCCTGTAGCTATAATTTATGTCTGTTTATGGGCAGAAAATAACAAAATTGATAATTTCCTAACATGACAAAACCAATTGCCTTAAACTATATGGCACACATGGATTCTAATGTTAACAGTTCAGAAGAAATAAAAAAAATAAAAAAAATTTTTTAGGAAAAAAGTAATTTCGTGGGACGAGGGGCTGGGATCAACGAATGCCCTTTCATCAAAGTAACCTATGTTTGTAATTAAAAAAGGTTGAAGTTTTGGAAAAAGCTTTGTCTTGCCTCTCTGGCACTTAAACTGCGTGTTCCAACTCACCTTTGGGCTCCAACAACTTACCTGGAAAATATATCTCAATTTTAATAATTTTCTCATTGTTGTCGTGAAATTCACCTCAAATCCTTCTCTTTCCCAAGATAGTAGACCAAAATTGCATTTTAATGGTTAAAGGGTGCTTGTTCCGATCGTCTTGGGACCCCGAGTTACCCGGAATTAGTATCGATTTTGGTATCAGATTAAAGGCCCATATTTTTTCTCATTGTTGTCCATGAAAATATTAGCTTTCAACCCATTTCTCAAGATACAGATCAAAAACGACCATTTTAATGGTTAACTCAATATTAACACAGTAGTAAATAGAGCCTTGCAATTAATTCATCCACGTGAAAAACCGTAAGTTTATTTCCCAAGGTACTTGACAGTGTGTACAAGTTGTCGAGGCTCTCGTATCAAGTGTAGACCATGATAGACAAAAAATCGGAACAACCACCTTTAACCATAAGCACAGTAGCACTTAAAATAGGGTTGTTTGCAATGTTGGCATTATGGCCCCTTCTACCATAAACCTGCATTTGTTTTCCCACAAAACTTAGTGGTCCGGTAAGTGTATGCCAGTGCCAGGCTCATATCCAAGTATTTCATATCAATGGCACTAAAACATAACAGCACCTTTAAAAGTTTTCAAATTTTTTATATTTTTTGAGGATTTAAAAAAAAGTCAGTGATGCTCTTTTTCGCAAGTGTAATTAGTGACGATGATCACAGCTGTTTAAAAGTCCTTAATGACAAACTGGATGAAACAGAAAATAGGCACCATATAGCTTTGAAACTGATTGGATAATATATTTGATTAGCTACTTCCTGTGCAGGTTTTATGAAATTAAAGGTGCTTGTTCCGATTTTTTGTCTATCATGGTCTCTACTTGATATGGAGCCGTACTTGTATCTGCTGATACCAATTCTGTGGGAAACAAACTTGCGATTGTGCTAGCTTCGCTAATGCCATAGTGCATGCCCTATTTCACTACTGTGGCTAATATTGTGGTTAACCATAACACGGCAGTTTTTTGTCAGTATCTTGAGAAGAAATGGACTTGGACGCTGAAATTTTATGGGAAACAATGAGAAAAATTTGGCCTTTCTCCATCGATATTAAAATTGATACTATTTCCTGGTTAAATCAGGGGGGTCACAAAGACGATCAAAACACGCACCTTTAATTTCGGGCAAACCTTTTTTCCATAAAGGGTCGTTTCTACACAGAATCTTTCTATAAACATGCAATTCAGTATTTGGTAGGCCTCTGGCCAGATTCTCGCCATGCAGTTTGATTTTCCCGTACAATAGCTCTTGGGAGCTTTTACTCATCAGTTGTCAAATTTGTGTTGTCACCACTTAGAACTCTTTTACACAAAATGACAATATCCATTGGTCAAAAAGCTGTGTGATATACACACTATTTGGATTGTGTAACTCGACTGAAAACCATTCAACTAAATTCCCCACTTTCACTGCTTGTTTAGTTAAGCAATAAAAGCATTTTTGAAGAGCGCCCCCAATTTTTTGAAATATTTTTACACGGTTTACATTGGTAACTGGCTAGTAACTATAGCCTGTGAATGGTTTTGAAGCTCGAAAATGGTCCTTGTCGCAAACGAAGGGATTTTGTAATTAAATATATCGGGATCCCGATAATCAATCAACGGCTGCTGGAAATGGCTTTCAATAGAAATAGCCGGAAATAGCGCGATGTACGTGTCCGCACGATCAGCCTTAGTTGTTTTTATTGTTTGGGCATTCGTGCACCTCAAGAAGATTTACCTCTATTTCATCATAACCTTACCCTTAGCATTTAGCTCTGCCGTTAAGTCTACTCTGGGATCCCAATTCTAATTACAAATTGCTTTTTTTATGGATAAATACGCATTTTTTGAGCATTCTAGTTCGCAAGTGTAGTTTCCTAGACAATTACTAACATAATGCCAAAATATCAAATTTTGAAATAGCGAGCGCTCTTCAAAAATGTTGCTTATTGCTTTAAGTAGTACCATAAATCAATCCCCTGCAGTGTAACAATGGCATTTTCATGATGTTCCTAAGAATATTGTCAATTGGATATTTCTTGTTAAAAAAAATTCTATTTCAAACCTTTTTATATTAAGTCAGAACAAAACATGTCTTAGAAATTTGCTGGTATAGCTGATTCAACAGTCTTGGAGGGGAAGACTGTTCTTCTTACCAGCGTACCCAGCCGTGGTGTGGCGGAGGCATTGCAGGCACCCCAAGGTTTGCCCAAAATTATACAAAATCAGCATATTTTTACTAATCAGAAGTCTCCCACACCCCAAATCAGAACCCCTTGGTATGCCCCTGCCTCCTTGTGAATATTTTGTTTTTTAAAGAACACATTTTGGTAATCTTTACAGAGTACATTGAAGAGTTTACTAAAACATGTAGCACTTTTCTATTTAATTTTTATCACTCCCATGAATTATCAAAAACAAGAAGCAATGTGTTTCTTGCAGTGTATGTAATATGTAAATGAGTTAGTGCACATTTTTATCAGTATTGCTTGATTTTTATAATTTGATTTCCACTTGATTTCAAGGCAGCAGATCTACAACAGCCAGAATTTTTATTTTGTTAGAAACAAAAAATCATTTTCTGCAATATCTGTGCCTAAAGTTTATAACTTGACTATTGTTATAATCACTGATGACAGTGAAATGCCATTTTCTCAAACAGTGAAATTGAATAACATTAAAAACAACTTGTAATGGTTCTGTCTTGATTTATGAGTTGTTTAATCATGGTTTTAATGTACAATAAACATCAACGCCTCAAATATTTGCTCAAATTTTGACATTGAAAGGTCCGGTATTAATTTGCGACATTACAGCCCATTGGTTTGGCACCATAAGTGATAATTAATATGAAATCCCAGCACATGCTACTGATTCTACCACAACCTTCACTCATTTTTGCTTAGATAGTGGTATTTTAACATTGAAGCGGCACTGGCACATTTTCACAAAATATGAAGGTCCTTCAATTTGCTCTCAAATGATAGTCTGGCCTTGGAAGAACCGAGATATATTTTACACATAAAATCAACATACCTCAACACAGATAGGGACAATTGATATGAAGGATAAATACATCCAGTAATTTGTAGCCACTTTTAAGTTCTCCATAACTTAATCACCAAATGTGTATATTCATGAATCTTTTGACTCGTACTCACTGATATTAAAACCACAAGGTTTATAGACCGGTCAAACAGTGTGCAACGTGGAAACAGCATATGGCGTGCGTGTTCAACCCATTTTCGTCTTCTGCTGAATTTCGCGTCCCGGGCGACGCTAAATTACAAAAATTGTTCTGTTTCCCATAAGGAAGCTGATTTTGTCTTAATCATTTCGGGTGGGGCTTTTTGTATATAAAAGGCTTTAGCACCAGGCAAAAATATCAATTTTGAAAATCATGAGGGCGCACTGTTTTTCAAATGTACGCAGAAGTCTTTATACTGAGGCACCTGGTCCTGGACATTGCATAGTTCATCTGCCTATTTTTAATCACTGTTTACCCTATATAGCTAAGTAAAATATGAAAATTTCTTCAATTGCTCACAATGATAGTCTAACCATTCAGTGCTGGAAGAATGCACCTTTAAAAAGCACACAAGCTGTTGGGGCACAAAAGCTGTGTTTATTTACATATCATATAGTCAACTCTGCTAGTGCCTCCAGGGGACTTATATCTACCATGAGCGGTGGAGTACTCGGGAGTGCCTTCACAGGTACTCCCCTACCGGTCCACACTATACTTTGTACCGGCTTGAAGTATGGAAGTTGACACGCGTGCGTATACACAGTAACACCCTTCAGTTGCAGTATACTTGTGCTTTGATTACACTCACGCTGAAAGTCGGTACAATGCATATTCCTCTTGTTACTTCCATTTTTAGTGCTGACAGAGTATAGTAGGCAACACTGGGGAGGGCCCAAATGGCCCAGTGTTTTACCCTTCCCTTTTATGATAGTTTTCACGCTAGTAATATTTACATTTGCTGTTGATCATCCACTATCGTCTGATTAATAATTTGGTGCACAGGAATGAACACCCTCGACGTGGACGGGTGAGCCAGGAGCAACATCGCACCTCGTTTCGCGATGCGTAATTGGTCGACTAAGAGGTGGTGCGTATCTCCTGTCCAAGTAATTATTAATCCACTGTAAAATACTGCAAGTAATCTTGCATCATCCCCCTGGCAATATGGCAGTCCTGGACCAATTACCTCTGAACCTTGTCCATGACCTTTGACATCCTCACACATATAAGGAGGGGGGGATAAAACAAGAATAACATTGCGGAGGCAGTCAGACATAGCCTATAGCATGGGGTACTCCTGTAACCACAATTTTTTTTCTTCCCACCTTTGTATATTTGTTTTGGGCACGAGTTTGCAATGACTTCACAGCACGAGACTCCTTGGATAAGCAAGTTGCTTCTTCTTGAGGTTACGATTCAAGATCACTGTACATGTGTAGAGTACCCTGATAGTCTTTCATCTTCTATTCAAGCTTTACTTGCCTGTGATCTTACCATCAAGCAAAATAACTAGAATTCAAGCATTACTGATCACTGAGCACAAAATGGTGACTTATGACATATCTTTTGTTCTAGTTCACAAATGTATAAAAATACGATGCTTGTTGCTATGATTGTGGCACTTCAATTTCTAATCTTCTCCTGACCTCTTCTATGATATGGCCATTACATCTGTCTTGATAGTTTCATCGCCTGAAAATGGACACGTAAAGATAGTTTTATTATAAGTCAATTAAATTATTGATTAGTACTTCTGGAGGTACCCACTATATATTCCTGGCATGTGCTATAGTTTCGAGTAATAACTTCTTGGCCATGACACACACACATGCATGCCTTGTTGTGGAACACATCTCATGTGCCAACCCATTGGTGCACCGTTTTTGGCCAGGGAAGCGGGCCGTACCAAAATAAAACTTGGGCCCAATAAATTTTTTACCTCACAACTATAGCCTAAGTCTATGATCTTTTCTTTGCTTAGAGGTTAATGGCTGCATACGTTCCTTCTCAATTCACAAATGGGTATTACCTCACATAAATTTACTGTGATGGATTACACACAAAACCCATCTTAATATGTAATGGTGAACTTATTGTGTTAGTGCAATGGGTACAAGCCTCTTCCGAGCATGGTAATTCATTCCACCCGGGTCCTCCCTAAGGTTCGACAGGGTTGGGAACATCAAATACGACAACATTGCACAATCCATCATAAACCATTTCGGTTTACCAATTTTGTGGGCCGGCGCTTAGCTGTCAGGACCACTTAGCAATCTGTTGTGTCGTGTGTTCCTGTGTTGCACTGTGTGTCACAAAATGTAAGTTTTTTTTAAAATTCAACCTCAATTGAAAAGTTGAAGTTTCAATTGGAACCAAACTCGTGCCATAGGTGCAACAGGATCCTCATATGTTGATGAGGTCAAAGGTCACATGCTAAGGTCAACGGTCATGTGAGGTCCGAGTTAAACAGCTGGGCCGGCCAACCTATATGCTTTGATATAACCAAGAAATTCTAATTAAAAATTGGAATCATCGTGGAATTTCTTTGGGCAGGTGGTTGTGCCAATGAAACTCACAAATACCTGCCCATAATATCCAAATCAGATGTCCGTGTTCTTTAACACTAGCGTACTCATTTCCAATCCTATTCCATCTCACAGAGGTAATTTTCTGTTCCATAACGCTAAAATCTGACAAAATAAGTGGCCATTGATGACATTCTGCAGCACATTTGTCCACGGCAACTAATTTTGAATGGGTAACTTAGTCAGATAATGTCAGACCCTATGCTTCACAATACTATTAATAATCCTAGCAATTAACACAGGAATATGGTGGTGCAATGGCTTGGCCTCATGATCAAAAGGTCACAGGTTCAAACCTCACTTGATGCTTGCCACCCACAGCCGTCAGCTAGCTGTGTACCACAAATAACAATCCTCCCATAGAAAACAAAACCTGGAGGAATCTGGCCAGTTACATCAAAAGAGAGGGTCCATTTCCCATGCAATATTGCATTGACCTAGTCTAATGTCAAAGCTTCAATGAGGGATTGACTGAATAAAGCTCTATAATCCGTCACTGGAGCATCTCGACACTAGACTAGCATTGTGTCAATATTATACGGAGGCATAGCCAAGAGATGGGCCATCTGACCGGCAGTTTAATTTTAAAGGATTAAGCAGTGATTTTGCTGATCCGAAACATTGAAAATTCATCAAAATTCGTATTTTGGTATTTCTGTTTACTGGCATGGATGTCCTAAGATAATCTGCAAGTTGTTGGCTTGAAATCTGTGTATTAAGACAGGCAGTATTTTCTATTTTATCTGATTCTGTATTGCTATACATGTGTATCAAAATTCCAACTTGAGATCAAAAAGGCCGTTCCCTGTGAATACCACAGATTTATAAGCGTATACTGTGCACCATGACCTGTACATTTGACCTCAAACCACAAACGTTCTGACTTTGTTTATTCTGTACTTGTGTATTAAACCACAATCAGCTGTTTTAGTGTAGATGTTGAGTAACCCATCGCTGTATGTCTAGTTGCGGGAGATGGTACGACATACTTTTTGGTCGTACATTTCTTAGTTATAATAATGGAATTGTACATCCTTATCTTTGATTTATAAGCTAAAATGCAGTTTCCAAATTTTTTGATATCTTGCATTATCGCTGCTTATTTCCTTTAATTTTACATTAAACAGAATAACTATTTTGAATCAATAGTGACTCCTTACATAAAAATACCTCATGTCAAAGCATGTTTTTAAAATAGATCTGCACATACCAGGATCTTCGACAGATGGGGGACTGGGCCTTGAGAGCTTGATTATGGGATGGGCTTTTGTTTACTCTCAGACCTTAGACCTTTTCAATGACATCTGAATGGTCAGATCAAAAATAAACAGGTTGTGAGTATCCCTATAACATTCCGTACATTACATGCTAGTCGCGCATTAAAGGGTTAAATGAGAATACTGCGCCAACAGCTGCATGTGATGACACATTGTTCAAAAGTTGGATGACTATTAGGGTCATCATGTTGGAAACTTTGAATTTGAATAGGTGTCCTAATTACTAATAATTATACGCTGTTCGATATCAAATTTGAGGGTGATGTCACTCTTGTGCCTATTAGCTTTCATGCCTAGAAATTCCACGCTTCCCTTGGAATTGCCAATGCACTTATCATGCTGCATACATACCCTAGAGAATGCAGGTTTGCATATGACTTTCACCTCTAACTCAAGACCAAACAATGTAAAGCGAGACGAATACCATGCTTTTCTAAATCACTAAACACATGCATGACAATGCAGTATCGACTTTGAACAAGCACCAATCTATAGACACTGTTATGGTGTTAATCCCTCCTATTAAACAAATTTTTTGGCTAGCCACTTAAGAATCAGAGCTTGTTTCATGTGGGCACATGGTGTAACTTTTGATGCAACTGGTCACAAGTCTTATCTAGACCAAACTTAATCACTTAAAGGAGAACCTGGATCAAGAATAACTTACACAATATCCGCTATCAAACAATTAATTGACACATATAGAGTGCTTTCATGGGAAAAAGGAATTATACTAACCATAATACGAAGTAAAATCATTTTTCCTAACCGTGGGCTATTTGAAATTTGCGCTACTGTATATGGTATATGTATTTGGTGTTATTCGATACTGACGGCAAAAACAGTAGAATCATACCTTTACACATGATGCTTTCATATGTGTATTTCCTAGAGCATATGACCTAAACGTGCCGGTCGTATCGCATAACACGTTCTACACTAGTAGCGCGTTTTAAATAGCACAGGGTCAGACTAGAACGTTCTTTTAATTCAATGTAGGTTTATAATCCGTTTTTCTATGACACCACTCGATATGGGTCAATAATTTATTTTATAGTGTATATTGTTTAATATTATTCGTTGTACGGGTTTTCCTTTAAAGGTGTTTGTAGGATTTTATGTCCTTGTGTTCATCCTACTTGAGATTATAGCCCTGGCCCTTGGTACATACGCCCCGCAAGACCGTGGGAAAAAACTTGTGGTTCTTGATTGTAGAAGCAATAATACGTATTGCAAAGCCCTATTTCAACTCTGTGCTAATATTGATGGTTAACCATAAAAACAGGTTTTTTTTTGTTTTTTATCTTGGGAATGAAATGGGATTGATTGATCAGTTTTTAGGATGACAATGAGAAAAATACAGGCTTTCATCTCATATCAAATGTATGATTCCCGGGTAAATCAGGGGGTCCCAAAGTATGATCAAACATGCAACCTTTATATACTCACACATAGTACTAGATGCCCATCGTAGGTATAGAGAACACTGGTGTCATACAGAGCAGTCTTGTGTTCTGCCCAATCCCACTATACAATTTCCCGTTAACCTTGCTACACCTCACCTCGCGATCTGAAAATGACACTGGCTGCAGAGATAAAAAAGTGAAGATGAGATCAAGAAGCTTCAAGAGAAAGGGTTTCTTTCTTCTTCATTTACTTACAATCTTACTCCTTCCCAATTTTGTTGGTGTGTGGTTTTGGTATGTCCAATAACAGTTTCCCGTAATTTTTGTGTCTAAAAAAATTTGTTGGGAAAAAAAAAAACTTTTTTTTCTTGTGTGTTTCATTCAATAGGGACCAGCTGTCAGAAAATATGATGTGTGCCTAATTTTCAGACGCGCCCCTTCTTTCAGGGGAAAATGTTACTACAAGTCAAACTGTATTTTAATGTCCATAAACATGTTTTGTCGCTTTATAAGGATTCGAAAAAGTATATCTTTTGCCTGGGTTCCGACTTTTAGTTAAAGTGAACAGATGAGATTTTTTTAGGATCAATTTCTCTCAAATTTTACTGGATCGGTGTGTAGACCACCTACCGAGAACGTTTCAAGGTTAGTGGGACAAACAGGTGCTAAAGAAAACCGCAAACTTGTTTTGAACTTGCCTGCTATCGATCGTTCCCCATAGAAACCATGCTTTGACTTGCTGTCAGCAACGACAGAAACTACTAAATCATCATCTTATTACATAAAGACCGGCAATTCGGCTTATTTCACTTCAGGTTGTAATTAATTACATTGGTAAGCATTCCAAATATGTAAAAACGGAGTTCGAGAAAAATTGGGGGCGCTTCTTTCCTGAAATCTCATGTCCTCTTTAAAGTGTTTGCACCCATAATGGTTCACAAGGTCATCCTGGATAAAACGTACCCTATTCTCATATTTTGATGACTTTTTGGTTGACTTATTATAGCACAACAGGAGCAAGGGTCTACATGGTCTATGAGGGTCCCCAAAACTTTTCCCCCTGGATTTGCAATAAGTATATCACCAAATCAGTTGAAATGCATTTTCTGTTTCAGAGTGAAAAGAGGAATCATTTGACCCCACTTTTCAACAACATCAGATCATTTACCCCCAGGGTGACCTTGAAACCATTTATGGGCTATACTGTTTTAACTAACGGTTGGAATCTATGGAATAGCTACTTTTTCTAATCCTTAACGAGACTAACATGTTTTGTGTACATTAAAACACAAATTTTGGACTTGATTTTAAATTGTTCCCTGTAACTAACGTTTCCCCCTTGAAGGGGGCAATCAAATTTGCAGCACCCCATCATTTTCGACAGTTTTAGGCCCTATTGAAACCCAAACAGCCACAAATCCAATTTTGGCATGAAAATCCCCCTATGGGAATACACACCAACCCACCCCTATTAGTTCATTTCCGTATCTTGTGGGTTCAGTTAACTCCAATCATCCCACTGCACAGACCCCTGGGACCACTCCTAGTACGAGACTGTCATGACCAATTCTTTGTCCATGATACCCCCTAAATTGAGTTTTATCCTCCCAGCAAAAAATTACTCCTCAAATGATACATGTTTAATACTAAATTTCTTCCAAAGCAAGTTTTTGGCCAAAAATTATCCTTTTTGATTGACTTAACTGATGTTGAAAATTATCTGCGGCAAGCTGGAAGCAAGATCAATCTACTACCCCTTTTCTCAACTCGCACCTTTTTCACTTGCTTTTAGTTTGTCTCAGAGCACCAAAGCTTCCTGTATACAGTATTGTGTATGTGGCCTGTGTCGTGTGTCCAAACTTTTAGTATGGATTTTTCTTGTCTATATCTTTTTAATGCAAAGACAGTATGCTCCTATGGGGTATGATTTATCTTAAAGCAATATAGCAACGTTTTTTTTGAAGAAAGCGCCCCCCATTTTTCAAAATTTAATTTTACATGGTTGCCTTGGTAACGGGCTAGTAAAAACTATAACCTGTGAAGGGGTTAACCCTAAGCTCGAAATGTCTATGTGTCGCAAACGTAGAAATTTTGTACTGCGAATAATTAAATATCGGAGATCTCCGATAAAATTTCGACGCCTGCGGAAACAGCCTTGCAATATGAAATAGCCGGGAAATAAGCGCCATGTACGTGTTTAACGCTCATCCATTAGTTGTTTTGATTGTTCAGGGCAGTCAAGTTTGAGGTCATTTCCTTGAGGTTGCACTATTTCTCATGGACATCCATAAACTTAGAGCCATTTCCAGCTCTGCCGTTAATACAATTGGGATCCCAATTGAATTACAAAAACAGCTTATTTTATGATAATAGGCATTTTTGAGCATTCCGTTCGCAGGTGTAGTTTCCTCAATTACCACCAACATAACTGTGCAAAGATATCAAATTTTAAATTTAGGGTGCTCTTCAAAAAATGTGCTGTTATTGCTTTAACTGGTCACTGAATGAATACGGGGTACTAATGTGAGTGTCACAGGTCATTTAAGCGGTAACGAGATAACATCTTCCTGTTGAGTGTATATATTTCCTACACATGAATATATGGATTTATCAGACCACTAAGAGCTCAAAGATACCGCATACCGGGTATATTTTCGTATCAGGTCAGTGAGTGTCGATTCAGCGCGTACTACGCATTATATCCAGTCAGCGTCCGCGTACTCGCCTGATCCACTTACAGAGCGGGTGTGATTCTTTGCCTTTTCACACGTTTGAGCATAAAATTTGGTTAATAATCTTTATGGGACAAAAATGTTGTTTTAATAAGACGGCCGCGTTTGTTTTATAATAATTTTTTAATGACTTAGGAAATGATAAATTCTTTATCGGGTTCAGCGTCGCTCTGATACGGGGAATTACCATGGACTACGGACCTTCATGGCCAAAAGGGCGTAATCAAAATTTTGACATTGTGAAGTTGTATAGTGACATACCGGGTAAATCGAGGATGATCTTTCCAGTTTTGATGGTCCTCAAGTCGCAAAGTGGTGCATTTACAAGATAGAGGGACCTTATCTCAAGCAGTTTTTGAAAATGTGTTTTTCACAATTTTTCATGTAAAAAGGGCGTATCTCAAAAGTTAGGCATTTCTTAATACTTATCAACGAAACGCAACACCTTTATTATGGCAAAGGCGTTAACTCATATTTCGCCATTTAAGAAAACTTACGCAAAATTTTTTGGCAAAAAGGAAGTAACTTTGAGTTAGTCATATTATCAATAACATCAGGAAAGATGGGGAATTGGCGTGACGTACAATACCCGGCGTGCTTATATCTCAACACTAGTGGCACAGATATGGCCTACATAACTAACAATACCCGGTGCACAAATCTCGATCATTTGTGTACAAGTTTGGGCATAAATTAAAATATCCTGCGCAACAATCAATTATTGTCTAATACCAAGTTGCTAATAATCATTTAGTCTAGCATCAATTTAGCCAACAACCCCAGAATGTCTAATCCCAATGGTCTAATGGCCATCTAGTCTAATGCCCATGTTTGTCGACTACCATTTGGTGTAATACCACAAACACCATTCTAATTCTGTTTGGTCTAATATCCCAGCTTTTAATATCCATTGGTCTAATACCCAATTGGTCTCACAGTCATTGGTCTTATATCCATCGCTTCGTATATCCAATTTGCGTCCCAGTACATACCCATTTGGCCTAATATCTTTGGTCTAATATCCACTTGGTCAATGTCCACCTGGTCTAATATTCACTTGGTCTAATAATAAACCTCATTTGGTTGTGTAAGATCTTTGGATTAAAGCCAAAAATAATTGATCTTAAACATTTGTTTGAAAAAATAACAAAAAGGATATTTAGACAAGATGGCCATTAGACAAAATGGATATTAGACCAACAGGGGCTTAGACCAACAACGATATGACCAAAATGAATTTTAGCCCTAGCTGAATGTTACAGTAAATGATATGAGGCCAAATGGATATAGACCAGATGGATGTTAGACCAGATGGAATTAGCTAAATGGGTATTAAACCAATGGATATTAGACCAATGGATATTAGGACCAAAATGGAATATTAAACAAATGGTTATAGACCAAAGGGTATGTATAGGACAATTGGCATTAGACCAATTCGGTTATAGGCGATATGGAAATTAGACGATAGGTTTAGACCAGATGAATATTAGACTACATGGCTAGGAATAAATGGTTATTGGCCTAACGGATATTAGACTAAATGGCACGTTAAATCAATTGGATTTAGACAAAATGGATAGACAAAGGGATTTGAACCAAAAATGGCAAGTCACCATTTTGCATTCACCACACAGTGAACAAAATGCGCACCACACACTGTGAAAAAATAAAACTTTTGTATGATAATATTAAGTGGATCTAAGGGTATTATCTATGAGATAAGCCCTTTTGCCATAAAAGTCTTGATTGTACAGAGACCTATACGTTAAAAGACGCCCTTGGCCAGAAAATACACGATGCAGCAGTTATTTTTCATTCTGCAAGCAAAAGGGTCTAACTCTAAGATACGCCCTTTTGCCATTGAAAAATAACCCGATGCAGAAGTTGTTTTTCATTGCGGCAAAGGGTTCAATCAAGATACGCCTTTTGCATGGAAAATTACCTATACGCACTGCCACGAACACTTGGTGTAACTGCATAAATTATTAATTTCTTCCAAAACTACACAAAGGCAATTTAGACCAAACAATGATTAGGACAAATACAAAAAAGACGGTCAAGAAAGAATCTCCTACATAAACCATACTATGTCCAAATAAGTCATACAAAAAAATTTATTCCTAAACTTAAAGCCATTTTTCTAGAAATGCTGTTTTTCGGTTTACGCCCTTTGCCTACAAGGGCCGCTTAGCCCAATACCAGGTTTCCGCTCGGGCTTCACCCGGCGGGCCATGGGGCTTCGCGGCATGGTAATCCCCCCGTATCAGAGCTCGGCTTCACCCGATAACTAATATACAGTACTTTCTAGTGCAAAGAAGTATCAGCCGCATACTCGGATAGCTTTTAAATATTGTAAATAAATGGGGGATAAAAATTAAATAATACTATGGACAGTGTGTGTTAATAACGTGGCATACCAATAGTTGGATGTTTCTTAACATCAAGGAAACGTTTCCGGCCCATACAGTGTTACTGGGGGTATGGTAATAGAAAAAACATGAACTTGCAATTTTGATGGATGAAAGTGGGGGGGATGGGTTGTCGATTGGGTTCATCCACCGTATAAATTTCTAATTCATTTCTGCTTAATTAAAGTAAGTAGTGGGCTGGTACTGGCTCGGCAAAACTGAGAAAAGGTTTTTTTTTCTCTTCATGATGTTGTCACTCAGTTTGATGTATGTCCAAAATCCAAAACAGTTTTAACGAATAAGAGTCTATGCATTGCCTTTCTCAGAATTACACCATCCCTTGATCACACCTACTTCTGAATTTGCCTACCAAATTTGCACGTAATATTAATAAAGCAACGGCGCAGTTGTGTGAAAATACCAATCCCAAATTTTTTAAGGAAGTCGGGGGACAAGGTTGTGGATCAGGGAAATGCCCCAACTAAGAAATGTGTGTACATTTTTTTCTAATGAACACTACAGCATGGTGTTCCTATTCAATCAACCTATTAGACTACCATCACCACTACTACCCCAATGATATATACCACAAACCTGTAGGTTCTGGAGATAAAGGCCTCAGCATGATGTTGTTCTGCGTGTCTTCACTGCGGTAGGTGTAGGATGATCTAACCATAGCCGTTATTGCCCAGGATGATTGCTAGCACCCAAGGGTAAAGTAAATTGTGAAAGAAGTTGTGTCTGTCATCGCTTGATGAGAGAGGGGACACTTGATCAGCACTCCTTGGACCACTGAGGAATAAACATTGGAACAGGTTAGGCCAAAGAAAAAACAAATTTTGCGGTTTCTCGGTTTCAAGCTAACTATATTCAAAGAATATAAGCTGTGGGCCCCCCGCTCCATGACCTTTGCACCTTGGCACCCTATGAACCTTCCTTTTGACCTCATCAACATATGAGGGATCACCTATGGTGCACCTGATGACAGAGCAAGTTTGGTTCCAATTCAACTTCAACTTTTCAAATGATGGTCAATTTAAAAAAAAAAACTTAACAATTTAGTGACACACACACACCATTACACACGCGCACAACAGATGGCTAAGTGGTCCTGCCAGCTATTATAGCTGGAGGCCAACAAAAACAAGTTTGTATCAGAAGACCACACGCATTTTGTTAAGATTGGGTCTTTGACCGCATAATTTTTTTAAGGTTTTACTTCATTGATTTTTTTTTTTTTAAATGAAATTTGCCCGCAAAGCGGCTGAAAAATTTTAAAAGGGTCACAAAATCAAATAAAAAAAATAAAAAAAATAAAAAAAATAAAACATTAAAAAAAAAAAAGAAAATGCATTGGCATTGCGATTATTCACATTTCTTCTAGAGACAAACTTGGTTTTTTTTTGGCTTACAGATTTTCAACAACAACAACATGCAAATATGCAAAAATATACCAGTACAAATTTTGGGACGGTGGCAGAAGGGGTTTTTTTAAAATGAGCTACATTTAATCTATAAAGGTAGGCTTTATATAACAACCTTTACCAACAATTGAAAAGTTGAAGTTGAATTGGAACCAAACTTGCTCTGTCATCAGGTGCACCATAGGTGATCCCTCATATGTTGATGAGGTCAAAAGGAAGGTTCATAGGGTGCCAAGGTGCAAAGGTCATGGAGCGGGGGGCCCACAGCTTATATTCTTTGAATATAGTTAGCTTGAAACCGAGAAACCGCAAAATTTGTTTTTTCTTTGGCCTAACCTGTTCCAATGTTTATTCCTCAGTGGTCCAAGGAGTGCTGATCAAGTGTCCCCTCTCTCATCAAGCGATGACAGACACAACTTCTTTCACAATTTACTTTACCCTTGGGTGCTAGCAATCATCCTGGGCAATAACGGCTATGGTTAGATCATCCTACACCTACCGCAGTGAAGACACGCAGAACAACATCATGCTGAGGCCTTTATCTCCAGAACCTACAGGTTTGTGGTATATATCATTGGGGTAGTAGTGGTGATGGTAGTCTAATAGGTTGATTGAATAGGAACACCATGCTGTAGTGTTCATTAGAAAAAAATGTACACACATTTCTTAGTTGGGGCATTTCCCTGATCCACAACCTTGTCCCCCGACTTCCTTAAAAAATTTGGGATTGGTATTTTCACACAACTGCGCCGTTGCTTTATTAATATTACGTGCAAATTTGGTAGGCAAATTCAGAAGTAGGTGTGATCAAGGGATGGTGTAATTCTGAGAAAGGCAATGCATAGACTCTTATTCGTTAAAACTGTTTTGGATTTTGGACATACATCAAACTGAGTGACAACATCATGAAGAGAAAAAAAAACCTTTTCTCAGTTTTGCCGAGCCAGTACCAGCCCACTACTTACTTTAATTAAGCAGAAATGAATTAGAAATTTATACGGTGGATGAACCCAATCGACAACCCATCCCCCCCACTTTCATCCATCAAAATTGCAAGTTCATGTTTTTTCTATTACCATACCCCCAGTAACACTGTATGGGCCGGAAACGTTTCCTTGATGTTAAGAAACATCCAACTATTGGTATGCCACGTTATTAACACACACTGTCCATAGTATTATTTAATTTTTATCCCCCATTTATTTACAATATTTAAAAGCTATCCGAGTATGCGGCTGATACTTCTTTGCACTAGAAAGTACTGTATATTAGTTATCGGGTGAAGCCGAGCTCTGATACGGGGGGATTACCATGCCGCGAAGCCCCATGGCCCGCCGGGTGAAGCCCGAGCGGAAACCTGGTATTGGGCTAAGCGGCCCTTGTAGGCAAAGGGCGTAAACCGAAAAACAGCATTTCTAGAAAAATGGCTTTAAGTTTAGGAATAAATTTTTTTGTATGACTTATTTGGACATAGTATGGTTTATGTAGGAGATTCTTTCTTGACCGTCTTTTTTGTATTTGTCCTAATCATTGTTTGGTCTAAATTGCCTTTGTGTAGTTTTGGAAGAAATTAATAATTTATGCAGTTACACCAAGTGTTCGTGGCAGTGCGTATAGGTAATTTTCCATGCAAAAGGCGTATCTTGATTGAACCCTTTGCCGCAATGAAAAACAACTTCTGCATCGGGTTATTTTTCAATGGCAAAAGGGCGTATCTTAGAGTTAGACCCTTTTGCTTGCAGAATGAAAAATAACTGCTGCATCGTGTATTTTCTGGCCAAGGGCGTCTTTTAACGTATAGGTCTCTGTACAATCAAGACTTTTATGGCAAAAGGGCTTATCTCATAGATAATACCCTTAGATCCACTTAATATTATCATACAAAAGTTTTATTTTTTCACAGTGTGTGGTGCGCATTTTGTTCACTGTGTGGTGAATGCAAAATGGTGACTTGCCATTTTTGGTTCAAATCCCTTTGTCTATCCATTTTGTCTAAATCCAATTGATTTAACGTGCCATTTAGTCTAATATCCGTTAGGCCAATAACCATTTATTCCTAGCCATGTAGTCTAATATTCATCTGGTCTAAACCTATCGTCTAATTTCCATATCGCCTATAACCGAATTGGTCTAATGCCAATTGTCCTATACATACCCTTTGGTCTATAACCATTTGTTTAATATTCCATTTTGGTCCTAATATCCATTGGTCTAATATCCATTGGTTTAATACCCATTTAGCTAATTCCATCTGGTCTAACATCCATCTGGTCTATATCCATTTGGCCTCATATCATTTACTGTAACATTCAGCTAGGGCTAAAATTCATTTTGGTCATATCGTTGTTGGTCTAAGCCCCTGTTGGTCTAATATCCATTTTGTCTAATGGCCATCTTGTCTAAATATCCTTTTTGTTATTTTTTCAAACAAATGTTTAAGATCAATTATTTTTGGCTTTAATCCAAAGATCTTACACAACCAAATGAGGTTTATTATTAGACCAAGTGAATATTAGACCAGGTGGACATTGACCAAGTGGATATTAGACCAAAGATATTAGGCCAAATGGGTATGTACTGGGACGCAAATTGGATATACGAAGCGATGGATATAAGACCAATGACTGTGAGACCAATTGGGTATTAGACCAATGGATATTAAAAGCTGGGATATTAGACCAAACAGAATTAGAATGGTGTTTGTGGTATTACACCAAATGGTAGTCGACAAACATGGGCATTAGACTAGATGGCCATTAGACCATTGGGATTAGACATTCTGGGGTTGTTGGCTAAATTGATGCTAGACTAAATGATTATTAGCAACTTGGTATTAGACAATAATTGATTGTTGCGCAGGATATTTTAATTTATGCCCAAACTTGTACACAAATGATCGAGATTTGTGCACCGGGTATTGTTAGTTATGTAGGCCATATCTGTGCCACTAGTGTTGAGATATAAGCACGCCGGGTATTGTACGTCACGCCAATTCCCCATCTTTCCTGATGTTATTGATAATATGACTAACTCAAAGTTACTTCCTTTTTGCCAAAAAATTTTGCGTAAGTTTTCTTAAATGGCGAAATATGAGTTAACGCCTTTGCCATAATAAAGGTGTTGCGTTTCGTTGATAAGTATTAAGAAATGCCTAACTTTTGAGATACGCCCTTTTTACATGAAAAATTGTGAAAAACACATTTTCAAAAACTGCTTGAGATAAGGTCCCTCTATCTTGTAAATGCACCACTTTGCGACTTGAGGACCATCAAAACTGGAAAGATCATCCTCGATTTACCCGGTATGTCACTATACAACTTCACAATGTCAAAATTTTGATTACGCCCTTTTGGCCATGAAGGTCCGTAGTCCATGGTAATTCCCCGTATCAGAGTGACACTGAACCCGATAACGAATTTATCAATTCCACTAAGTCATTAAAAATATATTTATAATAACAAAACGCGTTTCCGTTTTCTTTATTATGTAAAAAAAAAAAACAAATATTTTTTTCCCCTAAGTAATTATAACAACGCCAATTTTATGCACACGTGTACAAGGCAAGAATCACACCCACCTGTAAATAGATCATGCGAGTACGCGACACGACCGGAATATAATGCGTAGCGCCTCTGAATACGCACTCACGTGACTCTGATACGAAAATATAACCCCGTTATGCGGTCTCCCTTTGATCTCTCCTTAGTGGTATGATAATCCATATATTCATTGTAGGAACTATCTCTCCACTCACAAGAAGACTTGTATCCCTTCGTTCAACCCCGCTTAATAACCTTTGACCTCGTCATACTGTACCACCCGTATCATATTGCTCCAGTTTAAGCAATAAAGCAACATTTTTTGAAGAGCACCCTAAATATTTTCAAAATTGATATCTTTGCACAGTTATTTGTAATTGTCTAGAAACCTACACCTGCGAACGAATGCTCAAAATTTCCTATTAATCATAAAATAGCGATTTTTGTAATTTGAATTGGGATCCCATTTGTCCTTAAAAAAAACGGCAGAGCTGGAATGCTAAGTTTTTATGTCTGTCCTGATGAAATATGCCACCTCAAGAAAATGACCTCTAACTGACTTGCCTGCACGAAGTAAACAACTAATGGATGACGTAAAAAACACGTACACATGGCGCTATTTCCCGGCTATTTCATTGCCAAGGCTTTTCCGCCGCCGTCGAATATTATCGGAGATCTCCGCTATTAATTAATTCTAATTACAAAATTCCTTCGTTTTGCGACCACATAGACTTTTTTCTCGATCTTAACCATTCACAGATACATGTACAATGCTTGATTAAAAAAAAAAAAAAGTAAAATTTCAAATTTTTGAAAAATTGGGGGCGCTCTTCAAAAAAAACGTGCTAATATTGTATAACATTTTGCTTTAGATATAATCATACCCCATAGGAAGCCAATCAACTTGTCTTTGCATTAAAAAGATATAGACAAGAAAATATCCATACTAAAAGTTTGACAACACATAACAAGGGGCACATCCACAATCTGTATACAGGAACGCTTGTGCTCGAGACAAACGAAAACAAGTGAAAAAAGGGCGAGTGAAAGGTAGTAAGATCTGATCTT
>JAMKCH010008239.1:0-30461 GCA_023653785.1 Ophioderma brevispina
AATACGCAAAAAAAATATATTTAAAAGTCCCCGAGTCAGCATTTAAACTGTGTTTTGGAATTCAGCAAACTGTGTTTTGGAATTTGGCATGTTTCTTGTAGTCACTCACTTCATAAACACATACAAACATTGTGATAAATTCATAAACTATATAGCTATCAAAACTCTAAATATGTTTAGCTTTTAATATTTTAGAAAAAAAGTGTTTACAAATTGTTTACGATAAAGTTCATTCCATAACACTGATTTTGCAGTGAATTTTTCTTTGTTTTATTGGATGGAATTGGATGAATATGTCCATAATTGCATCATCAACAGGGCTCGACTTTGCTTCCCAGTGGCGGCGCCAGACCTCTTTTTCTGGGGGACAAACGGGAGGGAATATCAAAAATTTGGAGATATTTTTAACCAATTTTGGCCCCAAATCGCTTATACAGTATGAGTCAATAAAAACCCTACATTCAGAATAACAAATAATTAAAATAGTTAAGAATTATTTTTCCTCAAACGTTTGCTTTGGTTATAAAAAGGGATAAACAAGCTTTCAGAAAACGTTTATTTGGTGTCATTTGGATTTTAGAGGAAGAAGTTATTCCTATTTTGCTGAGAGACTTAAAAATCCTGTTTGGCAGATTTTGAGCCAAACAAAGATGCATCGTTTACATAGACAGCAGTGATTTGAGTAAAAACATTTAACACCAAATTATTGTCAAACAATAGAAGGTGGAAGAATAATTGCAGGATTATACAATTAATATCCCGGAGATTACAAAAGAAAATGCTGAGTGAAAAAGTTTTCAATTTCCCAAATAAGAAAGTCAAGATAGCTGGTGTAAGACCACAGTTGACTTTGGATCAGCAAGATGTCATGGTTACACCGAAACTTGAGAGCCAAAGTAAAGCCATACAAGGTTGGTATTCAGCTTGAAAAAAAAAAAAACAACAGTGCAATATTGAATTTTAATTCCATTTTATTTACAGAACACTTCAGCTTTAGTTCTTCTCGCAATTCATGGACGCTGAGTAAAATGTTTATCTTTAGTTACCTTAGAGATGTCAAACAAACATCTCTGAGCAGTTTCATTATGTTCATGAACTGAGACATTTATATGGAATGATTTTCAATAACTGACTCTTTATGATTGAACAATGGTAATTTAATTTGTTGAAGACATTTTACTTATAATTATGTTACATAATAGACCATTTTATTCAAACTGATATGTTTTTGTCAATAAGAAATTGATACCAACTGAAATTTATGTGTGAATTGTCTTTGTAAACTATAATGAAGTTATGTAACACGTCGGTGTCAGTCGTCTCTGCATTTTGGGCTAAAAATTGGCCAAACTTAATTTTTTAGGTCTCTTCGCAAAATTGGCATAGTTTTCTGACCCCCAAAGTCCAAAAGACAACCAATAAAAATCTTCTGATAGCTTTGTTTATATATCGCCTGTCAACAAACCAAAGCAAACATTCAAGCAAAAATAATGTTAACCTTAAGAAAAATGTTTCCTGAATGTGGTTTTATTGACTCCACTGTTTTGCCCAATTTTGTGATTTTTTTTAAAAACGCCTAAATCGCGAATTTTGCTAAAATCCTTATTTTTTCATCTCGCCGTGGGGGGTCACCTGGCGCCCGCCATCTTGTTGCTTCCCCATATTTTGGTAACTAAGTATTGAGACTATTCCTTCTTTTAACATCCCAAAGCCAATAGGTTTTTGCACCGTCCAAAGTTGACCCCTGACAACTGAAATTGACCTTTTATTGCCTTTTTTCTGTTTTTAGGCCTATGATATGCACGTAGATACAAACGAAATACTTTTTTTGTAATCAGATTATGATCAGACAAATACTGTGGTATACTTTCCCAACCTGATTGGCTAATTTTAAAAAATTGACCCTGTCATAACCTTTATCTAGACCCCACCATCACGTTTCAGTTGTCCATGGTCGGCCGTCTACTGAGGATATGTTACAATATTTGCTCGCCCCATGCTACTTGTGGGGTGGGGGAGTATTTTGAAAGGCAGGGTACAGGTGTGCCTCAAAATGGTAAAAATTTCAACACATTTCCAATGAATGACAATTTTATAGAAAAAAAACCCTTTAATAAAGGTTGGCTCGGAAAAAAAAATCAGGAAAAAAAGTAATGTGTTTGTTTTTTTTGCAATTCCATGATATCTTGTGGATCTGAAACCCAGAAAAAAGACAAATCTTTATAGAAGTCTTGTGAAAATGAATCACAGTCATTGTTCATAAGGTAAGATGCATTTTCTTTTTCTTTCCTCTCTCATCCTCGTTCTTTTGTGTTTTTTCTATTTCTTTTCTTTTCTTTTCTTCCTCTCCTTCCCTCCTTGGTTGCTTCTACTTTTCACTGCTTAATATAGTGGAACTGGCAATAAATATATTAGACAGATCCATCTAGAGAGAGGCGATGGTCATAGAGGGTGAAAATGTTTTGTTTTTTCTTTTTTTTTTTTTTCTTCTTCTTTTTTTTTTTTTTTTTATTTTTCTTTCTTCTTCTTTCTCTTCTTTCTTCTCCCCCTCTTCTTCTTGAAGTTCGAAATGTCTAACCTATATCAACTTAGCGATCGTATACAATTTGGCAACAGGGTGAGGTGGCGCTGCTGCTTGCCACAAAGCTATCCGTGCTTGCTGTGCTGTGTAAGTTCGAGGGCGAATTTCGAGGACGGTCAACTGGCTGTAGACCCCTGGGGTCTGTTATCGTTTTTGCTGTTTATTCCTCAGTAGGTATTTTATGAAAATAATTACTTCAATCAGGTGAGCAATTAAAGTAGACATGACTGATGAAAGATTTTTCTTGCAAATATTAAGAAAAGCGATCGGTCGGACACGGTTCGTCTAGGTAGTCCTAGTCCTCCTAGAACATTCGAATCCATTTATAATTAGCACCGAATGGGGCTGGGCATATATCGAACAGCTGATTCTCATGTCCTAGTCGTTGTACTAAAGTGAATACGGATTTAATGAACGCAAACTTTGCAAGTTTACAGAGACCAAAATACCGCAAATACGCCAATCAACATGAATTCAGTGAATTCTTGCACGCTTACTGTACGTAAATACCATTGTTTTGCAATTTGATCTCACCAAAGGTAATTCGAGAAATAGGACGGAACGATTTCTCGACCGCAGAGTTGATTTCTCCTAAAACGGAAAATATGAAATTACGAGGTAAAAGGTCGTACACACGGTAAACAAACGCACACCACCGATGAACAAAAATCTTTCCAACACTATTCAGATGCTTGCCGGCCAAGCCCATACAAAAAAGTAACTATTTAGGCGGTTGTGGGTAAGTGCGTGCCTAAACTATAATAAAAACAACAACAACAAACTATGCGACCCTCGTCCTTTTCCGTTATTCAATTCAGCAGTAATTTTTAGCTTTCGTAAACCCGTGGCTTCTGATAAAAGTGAGTAGAGAGTGGCAGTTTTAATTTTTTTTTTTTACTTTCATCATTCAACCGAAAATTGATATTACCAGCCACCGATTTCAGGACCTGCCAAAAAAAAGTTTTGGGCCTTATCCCAAAAATGAGGAGGGAGGGCTATAAGAATCGGATAATTGTTTAATCGGCCCAAAAATTCAGAAATAACCCTTATTGTTATTAAAACAATGGCGACGGCTAAATTTGGGATTCTTGGATTCCACCATCGTCTGACTAGTCCATGAAATAAGGCCACACACGTCGATCGCCTGAGCAATGAGGACAGTACTAGAGGACTCTATTCCAAAGCAAATTACACAAACACGCTGTAAAAACAAAACATGGCAAGAAAACCCTGTAAAACGGCATTTAGTCAATATGTTAAAGAAGGAGCTCACGCGAAGGACGGTTTTGGATAGAATCCCGCAGAGTGTGTGGCTTAGCATCCTTGTCAAGGAAATATAGAATCACCGGCGAAAAAAAAAACACCGAATGCGTAGTTCGCCAGTGGCGTGGCTTAATAATCAGTGAGTCCTTGCGATTACTATCAAACGTACTGTTGTGAAGGTAATAATGAGCAGACCTCAACAACAATGTCTATTTTTCCCGAAATAGGTAATTGAAAATTGGGACATCAACAATCTGCAGTATGAATCATGAGATACACATGCTTCCATGGACGTACTTGAGGGTTGAGTAAAATAAGTTGAAGATAAGTTATCCTTCTGCAAAGTTTGTGGGAGACGTGGGTCGCTGATTCAGGAAAAATTGGTAAGTCATATATGGCAACGTTCCTGTAACCAATATCTTAGTAACTGAGTGAGCATGTTTACTACTGTACTAAGTCTAGGTTAGCCTAGCGCTAACGTTTAAGTTTATGACGTGTTACCTGTTAATGTTATAATCGCTTAGTCAAGTTAGTGGGCGAAAATATGGACGTACGACAGCTTAAACCATGTTGAAACATAGCTGTTCACGTAGCGTTGCACGTAGTCAGCTACTACTCCTACATGACAGCGCTACGTGCGGAAGGGTATTGAAAAAGCCGGGGTGGCGGGGGGGTCGCGGGGCCGATGCCGGAAATAAGCCAATCCAGAATCCAGTACAAAAACAGCACTATTAAAAATTTACATTTGAGTAGTCCTAAATTATATTTATATTAGACGCAAGTTGTTTCCTTGACTGATTTTCCATTAATGGTTAAAATCTGATTACCAATAAATTAAAAAAAAAATTAGGGGGGAAATGCCCCCTTTGGAAGAAAAACAATCAAAATTATTCAAGTTGGGGATCCTGAGTTCATCCTTTAAAGGGATTAGCAGCGATAATGCGAGAGAATCGCAAAAAATGTGGAATGCATTTTTTAACTTATAAATCAGGGATAAGTGTATACATTTCCATATAACTGCATATCAGTAGAAACAAACCCCCACATAGTGAAAATGGAGTATGTGAGGAAATTTGTCATACTGGTCTCCCAGATAGACATACAGCGACGGCGTCTCAGATCTACACTAAACCGGCTGATTGTGGTTTACACCAGTACCAGAATACACAAAGATCAATACTGTTTGTGTTTTTGAGGTCAAAAAAAAAAAAAAAAAAAAAACAAACTGTATTGATCAGTTGCACAATATCCCGCTTAAATATGCGATATTCACCTGGACAGGCCTTTTTTGAGGCTCAGTCGGAATTTTGATACGCACTATAAAATTACAGAATCAATTAAAAAGTACTGCCTTGCCTTTAATACATGGATTTCAAGCCACCACTTGCAGGTTATTTTTCGCATATCCATGTCAGTAAAAAATATAAATGATGACTTTTGATGATTTTTTCCATGTTTCAGATTAATAGCAAGTCGCTGCGAATCCCTTGTACTGCTTAGAACAACCACTTGATTGAAAAAATCAAGAACTAATGCATTAAAGTCACAAAAATGCCAGCGAAACAAAATGTTTCAGAATTCCTGCACCTTTTGCGAAGCGTGAACATTCGCACCGGGGAGGAATCGCTTATTTTTTGTCAATCAAACACAAATTAACAGTTTTAAAGGCACATTAGCAGAAAAATGCAAGATTTTGTATTGGGTGCCACCATCCTATGAATTTGGCAGTCTCAACGGATTAACTCTATGTGAAGGAGGTGATGGCAGAATAACTGAATTAATCCCCTGTAGGCTGTAGGATAACACTGTATAAGGATCTGTGATAGAAAGTACAAACTGCAAATGTTTGGTTTGTATCCAAATGATTGTTACCTGTTATTCTAGAATTAATGTCAAACTTTTACATTAAATCTACAAATGTGCACAATTGATCATTTTCTGTCACAGCATTACGCACGCAAGTCCCTTCTAGAAGCACTCTGATGAGATGTAAAAGGATATGTACATGGACAGTGTTGTAAGAATAGAGGATGCATGTAAGTGACAAAACAGTATTTTACCTGTTTAACCGGGTGTGTTCCCATAAGGTGACACCCTGCTTCTGACACCCTTATGAATCGGAAACCTTAACGAATAAACCACACGGTTTACTGTGGTTTAGTTCGTAATGTTTCCGAATCACATAGGGTGTCAGAAAGAAGGGTGTCCCCTTGGAAACACCCCTGTTTACATGTCACCGTAGATTCGGGCACTGCATGCAGAAGGCTATTTTTATGCCTTATAACACCCCTCCGCTTCCACCTCATCTTCCCTGGAATGAGCTTCCCTTCATAACTATATTGATCAATGTTTTTGGTGAGGAAGTCATCAATGCCCGACTTGAAAATTGTTGGGGTCTTAGAGTGGACACAGAAACTGGTGGTAATTTATCAAACCTTGCAAATTATACATTTGAGAACAATTGTGGATGTAGATCTAGTCTGCTGCACTTGTTTATTATCATGAATTCATGACCTCTAAATCCCGCTGCAATAGGTGACATGTCAAATACTTGTAGCTTCTGGCACTGTACATCTTGCATCCCAGGTCAACATCCACTGCATTCAATGGGGCTTGACCTTGTTTCCCCCTTCATTGGTAACTAAGGATTTGAGACACTCAAAAGTATTCCTTATTTAAATCCTATGAGCTCCACCAAAAATGTGCACCATTTTGTATCCAAATCAGAGTAACTTTGACCCTAGCCCTTTTTATTGATTTTTGTAGTTTTAAGCCTATAAACTCTGAAACTTTAGACTGTAGATCTGTTTAGACACATAATGTGGTATACTTTTCAACACGATTGGATCAATTTAAAAATTTGACCCCTGTACAATCTTTGTCTAGCCCCCTCCTTAAAACCACATTTGCAGCACTTAAGAATCACATTTCAGTGGTTCCTGTCAAGCTGTCCACATATTTAATCACTCAAACCTTTTGTATTCGAGATGTGTTACAAATGTCTGCTAGCTCCCAGGCTATTGGCTTTTTAACAACTTTTTAATTGTGTACAACAACTGTGACTTTGAGGCAGTGAAATGATAATGTCCAAATGTGAAAAGATAACACTGCCTTAAGTTAAGTCACAGTTACTGGGACTAGCTTCTCCCTGACAAGACTTGAGAGGGTCACTCTCTTAAAATCTTAAAACAGAAGCCAGGGTTAAAGGTGCAACGAGAGATTTTGAGGCACCCAAATATTGTGTCATAATAGTAATTTCATATAGATTAGACACTCGATAGATCTCTTACCTTGTATTTGGCTACAGAAATGTCTTGAGAGAAAAAAGGTGATTTTGATTTGTTTATATTTCGATATAAAACATAGGCTGAATTTCGTATTTGCTCCTATATGAAATTCGAAATTTCACATTTATTGTACCAAAGACACATTTCTAAGCTTAATCCTTTCAGATGGGGATATTTTTGATGGAAGCTTTACATCAGGACAAAAATCAGTACTTTGATTTTTTTAGGGACACCTGATATGTGAAATCTCTCGTTGCACCTTTAATACTCTTTTCAACAAGGTCTGGGTCCAGATGAGTTCAGGCACATCGTGCAGTATTCAACAGCTGTCTTTATAACAATTTTAAATTCTTTGTGTGGTACTCAACAGATTGGCAAGTCTTTTGCACAGGTTGAGCTGCTAACTACAGAAGTGTGTGCTTCATTTGGCTTCACAACTGATCTACTGTGCAGTTCTTGTGAAAGCCTTGCAGATTTCAATCTACAACCCATCCAAGAAAACTGTCAGAAATGTTGTCAACAAGATAGCGATGTGGAATCAGTTAAGGTATGTGTGTAGACATCAGTGAATATGTATTAATCTTGCTAGTAATGGCTTAAAGTTATTACCTTTTTATATTTTTTAATGGAAATGCAACATCATGGAAGAGAAGCTCAGCAAAAAGAAATGTTTGTTTGCTGTAACCTAACCGACCCTAAAAAAACTTGCCGACTCAAAATTTTTTATGCAAATTAGCATAATTTTTTTTATATCTGCTGACCGATCCATGAGTTTCATTTACAATTACAAAAAATCAAAAACTACCAACACAAAGACAAAAAAAAACACATCAAAACGAGACAACAAAACAACTACATTTTGTACAACAAGTTTAATAAAAGATATTTTTGTTATGGCTTTGAAAAAAAAGCTCTAACCCTATAACGGCCACAACTCACTAAAACTCAATGAGCTGAGGCTAGAAAATGCACTAAGTCCAAAAAGATGCGATGACATCATCGTACCAACACTCCCATCGCCACGAAATTGCTGGCCGGGCCAGCGACTCCCTCGTGGCTTGCCATCCCTGCTCATGGGAATGGTGCGCAGGAGGCCCCGGGTTCGAATCCCACCACAGATGTCCAATCTTCTTTAGCTTCTATCCCTTTACCCCCTCCCTTCCTCTCGGGAGATGCTAGAAACCAAAAGACTGTTAGTAGCATGTTGTATTAATTTTAGTGTAAAACATTGTGAAGTTCATCTTTTAAAAAAATCCAACCGACCAACCGTAGTATTTTTTCTCCTTTACGGCAAACATATTTTTAGGCCTAATTAGCATTGTGGATTCAGCTGCATTTCTGCACTTGGCTATGCTAATAATCCTCATGCATCTGAACAGTACATGGCAGCACAAAGTGCTAATTTTGTGCTCTGGGTTATAGCTAGGCTACTCTGAGTGCCAGTTGTAAATCTTAAAATTTACTACACTTGTGGTACTCATGGACAAACTATAAGTTTAATTGTCATTTTATGTGGTAATTTTTCAAGTAAAATGCTGGTCCGCAACCTCCGAAATGACCTGTGTCGGTCGGGGAGCAAGTGCCGGTCATGGCCGACCGGTGCAGCTATATCCCTGTTTGTGCTGTTATGTGCTGCTCAATCAATTACTGCATTCCAAATTACACTAATGACAGCTCAAAATGAAACATGGATTTGGTAAATTGACAGATCTGTTTGAAGGTGCTGCATACATATGAATGTTTAAAGATGCTTGTTCTGTATCAAGTCACAAGTGTCTTGCATTTACATGCACTCATCACCAAGGATGCAAATTCGACTAGAATCACAGAATTGATGGTGGAAGCAATAATGTAAAGTGAAATGCCTCATTCACTCTTGTGCTAATTATTGAAGGTTAACCATTAAAACGACAATTTTTGGAAAGGGATATGAAGGCTGAAATTTCAAGACTGCAATGAGAACAACATTGTCGTTCATCTGATCTCAAAATAGATCTTCTTTCCAGGTAAGTCGGAACTAGCACCTTATAATTAAAAGGTCTATGTAAAATTACATTTATGTTTTCTTGCAATTTGTCTTTCAGTATCCAAAAGCTATTCTAGAGGTGTGTGGATGAAAACTGGGGAGGTATCCACAGATCCAAGGTAAAGATTGTTAAAGTTGAGACAAATGTTCAGAGTTAACAGGTGCATTGGATGAGAAAGAATACTGTTTATCACAAAATGGCTATGAGTAGTGCTGAGATCGGTTCATTTCTTTACCTTAACAAAACAAATGTCGCTCTCCCCATGGTTCATTTGGACTTGAGCAAATGGACCACGAGAATATCCCATCCTTTGGAGGGGATGTTAAGCCGTCAGTCCCATGTACAGAGAGTCATACCTGTACATGTATATCACAGTCAGTTTCGAGAAGAGTAGGTTGGTAACCCCTGATTGTCCCAAGCTGTTCTGGTCAGTTTTGAGGGATACCCCTAGTAGAGTGGTTTACACGGTTGAGTATACCTCCGAGGTCTCGGTCCTCTAAATTGTAATATGTGATGTGATCAAGCAAAATGAGTCGGAAGTCGCAAATATTGATTTTGAGATATAGCCAAAAAAAGGAGAAAATGTCTTTTGTTTCCTATTGTTTTGGCCACCCTTCAATTGATCATATCTTTGGAAGTAATTGGTCAATTTCAATGGGGATTTCAGCAAAATGTAGCTTTTTAAATGATGCATACAGCTACATGAAAAAGTAAAAATTGAATCTGACCGACTTCAGACTCATTTTGCTTGATCGCATCACATATATAAAATAAAAAATAAACAAAAACATTTGTCTTTCCATGGATGCAACATTCTGTGTAGCTATAGAGAATACGAGCTTGACAAAACCCCTACTATCTACTGCTGTACCTCAACAACAAATGAAGGCGTATTTCTTTCTAGAAATAATTATTTAAGATTGAAATTCTATTATTTCTAGAAAAAAATCCTAAGTATTATTGACCAGTACTAACATTACTTTAGTACTAATCATTTATCTTTTTGGCAACTACCCAAAGAAATGACAATTCTTTTTCAAACAAAATAAATTTGAAACCATATAAAATTAATAGCAATCTTATATAAAATCTGCAATTTGAGGAAAAAATTACCCAAAAATATAGGGTTTTCAGCAATTTTGTCAATTTTTTTCCATTTTACATTGTGTCAAAATTAGTCCCTGTACAAAGTCTATGGGAAAAATTTTAAGAGATGTGGACTGTCTTCTGAGGTAGACCTTTTCAGGGGCCATGCCTACATTTTGTACAAGATTATTAAATGTATACAAGGCGGTCACCTGTCTTGCATGGTTTGTAAATGTGTGATCCAAAAAGGGTCTGTTCTGTAGGGCTGGGTCCATCCTGTGGGCTACCCAGTAACCTGATCCCTTCCATATATGATGTTTGCAAACCACCCCAAAGGCAAAGAGACCCTCGACTGTCATCCCTGTGCAATGTGAAGGTTTAGTAAAAATGTGTAGCAAATTGGCTCATAGGAGTGTGTGTGTGTTAATTAAAGTTGTCGACCACATTTGGAGACGTTATTTTGTGAACTTTTAATACCAAAATCTCAATTTGGATGGAATATAGTAGGGTGCGAGGGTTGTTGATTGGGTCACCCACATTTAAGTGTTAGGTTCAGTGTTTTTCACATCAAACAGCTTGAATCTATTATGAAGAATCTATTCGGTGAATCTTAATTTTGCTCTTTGAGGTTTTCAAGCAGATTCATAATGGTAACTCTGAATTAAGTATGTTAGTGATATGACAATATTGCAATCGTCAAACCCCTTCCTCATGTTTGCTTTTTTGTTTCAGCCTTTGTGAAGAGTGATTCCAGAATGCAGGATTTCAGGAACTTGAAGGTCAAGGTAAAATAAACACACATTCTAATGAAATATTATTATTATAAACTTAAAATTTGTGTTCTCTTAGTAGTTCCATAGATAAATATTGCATCCAGTAAGAAATTGGTGCAGTTTTTGTGTCGCCTGGAAGACACGTCAGGGATCACTTTGTCCACTGTTGTTGTAGTCTGTTGTCGATGTAGTCTGTTGTGAAAAAAGGTTAACATTTGCCTGTAATATCCACATAATTCAATGGATTTAAACCAAACTTGAATCATAGGTGCAATGAGGGATCCTTCATTTGTTGATGAGGTCAAAGATCATATACCAAGGTCAAAGGTCATGTGACGTCAAGATAGGCTGAAAATGTAAAATTTACCTGAATTGAAAAGTTGAATTTCAATTGGAACCAAACTTGGTTTATGAATATTACTTGTAAACCCTCATTTGTTATGAGGTCAAAGATCACATGTCAAGGTCAAAGGTCATATGAGGCCTGTCATTCACATACCGCCATGGCAGGCGACACAAGCCATCCGAGGACTACAATATTTTTTATATAACATAATTTTGCTACTGCAATTCAATAAAATTTTGGCCTGCTTATCTCTGGTAGTCTAGCAGAAGTTAAGTCTTATTGTTTTGGAATAGAAACCACATCAATTAGAATATTTTTCTGCCAAAGGGGAAAGTTATAACCGTTTGTGTCACAGCTGTTTGAAAGTCTCATTTATTATGACAAAACCAGAATAAAAACATAAAATATCAACGGCGACACACTTTTGACAACTATTTGGATTATTTATACCACTGATTCATCCTGTTAAATTATATAAATTTCATTGCGGGTCACATGGTGATTTTCTTTAAAATCTAGTTTAACACGTCTCTCTTATGGAGACTGGGCCATGTAGAGGAGCATAACATACAAATCATGACCTTTGTAGTAAGGCCTATAATTGCAGATTCCCCGCATCATTTTTCTGATTTTTGGTCAGAGGTATATTTCTTGCATGTCCCTACTTACTAAACATTTGTCAAATTTTGTGTTGCCATGCTTAAATTGATCTAAAATACAAGATACGATATACATGGGTCAAACAGCGGTGTTGTAATCAGTCCCCATAACACATACTGATTGCTAACACTTATCAAAGCGGCCAGTTTAAAAGGGGCATTTCATGATCCACACCTCGTCCCTCGCTACTTACTTAAAAAAGTTGAGCTTTTTGATCACTGAACCGCTACCTTAGTAATCCATGTGTACCTAATCGTACCTACAAATTTGCCGTCAATTTAAAGAAATTTGCAATTTGTATTTTCTGTTTCTGTCCGTAAACGACAGCAATTACAGCACAGTGGCCTATGGGTACTGTGGGAAAGCAATTGGGCATAACACAAAAACGCAGATTGGAATCAAACTACAATTTTGGTGAATAATGTTTTCTTGGTATACTCGTGACCATGAATAAACACAAGGTGCTAGAATCATGAATCACCTTTACTAAAGAAAAAAAAAATTGAAAAAATAAATTGGCCGCAAATTCAAATACTGTTGATTGCAGATTTACAATACTGATCATTTCACAAGCCTGACAAGGAATATGAACATAATAATACCGATTTTTAAAATCCTTGCATTCATTCGACATGAATACCAGTTCTTAACCAGACATCATCTTTTCTCTTCACTTACAGGATGTGCGCGGTCAGACCCTGGCCTCAAGTTCATGGATCATAACAACCGCAACTTCAAGGAACACGCTCACATAGAGAAATGGAACACGGATACCGTGGAGAATTCCTCAGGGACGCCGCTTACTTTACGTACATTTTTAACTACATAAGCTAAGGGCTCTTGTGGTTTTGATGCCCTTGTGTTTAGTCATTTTTGAAAGTGTTTAGTGTACCAATTCAAGCTACAAAATTACTGATATACAGGGTAGTTGTCATGACAAAACTTGTTTTCATATAAGAGTAATTACCCTTCAGACTGTTCTTAGAATATCCTGATTGTATCTTAGTCATGACTAAGACTAATGCCCAGTCTGAATCAAAGAAAGATATCCAATGTAATTCCTGTGAGTCCATACCTGCCAACCTACCCTGTTTTATAGGAATCATCCTTATTTTAAACTTTAAAAAAAGAAAAATTTTTTGCAAAAAATCATGATATTTCTGAAACTGCCGGGGAAACTGAACTAATTGCCGAAATGTCCTAAAATATGTCCTGGGCTCCTGAATCATTTCATACCGTCCACAAGTAGATTTATCTTGTTTAGTAAAATTTCCAATGATTTTTTTTTTTTTTTTTTTTTAATAAGATTTAATTTTTTTTTTGTCAAGAAGAAAAATATTTCTAAAGTCAAATAAAATTTCAATTTGGTGTCCATGCCCCTTTGTCGGCCCCTCCTGGCCCCTTCATGCACCCTAAGGCAGGCTCCTGAACCCCATCAGGCCCAAAGACAGACCGTTGTGACTCCCATTTTTTGCTAGTGTTTGATGCTGGTGCCTGCCGTGTGCACTCTGCACTTTCATAAGTAAGATTTTTTGACTTTCCAAGTTGGCAGGTATGCATTTCCTGGGGCTTCAAAGACACTACAACCTAGTAACCTCAGGCCTCGGGCCCTGTGTATTCATTGGAGGCCTTAACGCCCTGCAGAACTTAGTGTGTACTGATTGGTGTAAAGTTATGCCTTGAGACTTTAATGGAAAATAAACGGGATAAGATTACTCACGCGCCTTACATAACCTTTCACGACCCCGGAAGTGACCTTTGATCTTGTTGACTGAAAACCGGAGCTTGAATATGTTTACCTCAAATAGCTTCTGCACACTAACTTAGATATGAACAAATCCCAACCGCGGTCAAGTGGTTAAATTGGGCGCCAAATAAACACCACCCTACGGCTTTCATTTCATGCTGAGGTGTTCGGGACACATGCTTCTGATATCTGGGTTCCCAATGTTTGCAGGTATGGAACCGCGGGCCGTAGCCGGGGGGGTGCGGGGGTTGCGACGCACCCCCCCAAATTACACAAGTCCTCTTTATGATGTTTAAAAGGTCGCTTTCGTCATGTGTTAAGAAGGTTTAAGGTCCGTGTTGTCAATTAAAATTTTTTTCTTCAAGGGTTGTTGTGCATTGTATGAAAGACTAACAGGGTAACGCATCGAAATTGACGATTGACGTTGTTAATATACTGTTGTTTTCTCACGCGCGACGCTTTTTGTTTTTATACCCTCAACCCCCCCCCCCCCCCCCCCCCCCCCCCCCCCCCCGCCCCCCCCCCCCGTCTCTTCCAGAATTTGGAGACTACGGTGAAAAATTTTGGGGTCAACCGGCCGAGCGCATGCGAGCCGACTTTTTTTTTTTTGGTACGCAAAAGGTCCGCTTCTTCTGGCAAATCCCACCGCCACCCCCCCCGCATAACATAAATTCCTGGCGACGGGCCTGGGAAGACCGATTACTTTTTCACAGAATACTGTCATGTCATAATTCATTTTGCATGTATTTAAAACAATGCATAAGGACATAGGCTTTTCTTTGACCAACATTACGACAGTGGGTGTATAGGTTAACAAATGACCCATCAAAAACCTGCATGAATTCTCCAGTTTATTCATATAGCCTATTTGTGTGAAGTTTTAGTTTTCTCACGATAACATGCATGTTAGTGATAATATGACTATAACGATAAGAGCTGCTTAACAACAATAAGTTTAATAGGTCCTTTGTTTACCTCTTTTCAGTGATGTCGAAACCTTGATGGCAGCTTTTAGCACACGTCAAGCCATGCTGTGTTTGTTCATGGCATGTAAATACTCGCTTTAAGCCATCAGTCGGCTGTTTATTGGCGCGACATCAATCTCGCGCTGACGCCACTGCATAGACCTAGGGAAATGGAGTCAACCTTTATGGAAGCACAGCACTGGCCAAGTGTAATTAGCTCTATGTACTGACATCCTGCACATATTTCACTCCTCTCCACTCCTCTCCCCACGAGTTATTCTTTCAAAATAGTTATGTTGCAACTTTTTGGTCATGTGTAATCTTTGTCAATCGATGTGAAGTAAACTTAGTTGTTAAGCAATGAGCCAGTTAGCTGCTAAATCTTAAGTCTCCCAATAGTATAAAGGATACTTCTGCTTCAATTTAATTCCATTTTATAGTAGTGTATAAATGTGCCCTATTTATAAGATAAAACAATTTTACCCTCAGATTGTCACTTTTTTGGCAGATTTATTTCTTTGCACAGGTATGTAGAAAAGCTGTTTGAAAAGTTTCAACAATTGTGCAAATAAATCTTCCTTTGGTGCTTATTTTTGTTTTCAAAACATGGGTAAATGCACACTCTATGACGACTGTGTAATAAACCAGGTTGGTGTACATAGTTTGATAAATGTGTGAATGTACCACTCTGTTAGACTTAAGAATTAGAATTGTTTTGCACAATATACATTAATATGGGGTCAACAATAAACAGTCCCATAACAAAATCTTGAGTTGAATGTGCCTTATTTGAAGCATGTTTTAAGTAATTGTATAGTATTTGCTGTGTGCTAATCAGTCCAAACAAATCACAGGGAACAATGCAAAGTTTTAATTCCACACGCTATAAGCCTTGTGATTTGTTTGGACCGATTCCTGGGCAAGGAATCCTATTTCGTGGCACAGTGAGTTCCAAATGACAGTTGGTATTCAGTGAACACCTCAAGATCAGAAATAACCTATGGAGAAAAAGAATTGAGCCTAGTGTACAAAGTGATATTTTAAAATTTTTATAACACAAATTGTATTCACTTTGGTTTATCAGAAGCAATAGAAGAATTTGTCTTGTTCGAAACATAATGAGCAACACGATATTAACTGTATTTAAATCTTAACACAGTTCTGACTTTATCTTGATGTGACCTCTCTATTGGGGTGACCTATGTTGTCCAAGTTCAATGGCACTGCAAATCAATGATATGTGTGTGTAGGGAAGATTTCAAAATGGTAGCTTTGTACCTTTAAAGTTCTACAATAACAAGTTTGTGGGATTTCTCCTAAGCAGATCTTTCTTCTTTGGAACAATGTAGAAGAAAACATCCAACAAAGAGTGAAGTTTTTATACCACAATATGCGTGTAGCTGGGGGATGCGAGGGGTTGCAAAGGCAGCATGCATCCCGGGGGTCTAAAAAAAGGAGAATGCATTGAAATAAAAGCTCAAATTGCAACAAAAAAAAACAAACTTTTTTCCAGGGCTTTTTTTCCAATGGTATTGGACCACCAATACCATTGTGTTTGGATCGTTGGCGGGGAGTCTTTCGGTATTCATTTTGCACCCACAGTAGTGTGAAGCATATAATAATAGGTGTTGTACATGTCATCAGTGGTCAACTATTCACCAATGGCCAACATGTTCCAGAACAGGGGCGACCTACTGCATATTGGTAGATTTCGGTTGCTATCTGTCCAGGAACAGGCTGATACAGGGCAGATCACCCGTAAAACTGCTGAGGCTGGACTCAAATAATTTTACCTCCACCTGGAATATCATCCACACTCACTTTCTTCCTGGAAGAATACCAAGCAAAATGTGAAGGTCAAAAAGAGAGATGGCACTGCAACTACTGGAGCACTAGGATTTTTCAGTTCATTGCTCAACAACGACCATGGTTTGGCTTCATTGCAATTACCACCACCACCAGCAGAAAAAGATCTTCCCATTTGTGTTGACCCGTCCTACTCGTGAAGAGACTGCCAAAACAATAGCAGCCATGAAAACCAAGGAAGCAGCAGCTTCATATTGGGCAATTACAGCTGAGGCTCTTCACAGAGGTGGTGATCAAATGCTCGATGTTATCCATACCTTTTTTCAGAAGTCTATTCCCCACTGTCTCCACAACATTAATGGACCACCAATATCATTATTCCATTGCCAAAGAAAAGTGACCTTTCACTGATTTCCATAGCTGCCATTCTGGAAATTTAATTAGAACATCAGTGGAAAAGTCATACAAAACCAATTTCAACTGAAGTTAAAGTGTTTGACACAACCTGTGTCACAGTTTTGGTATATGGCTTGGAGTCATGGATTATCTCAAAGGACATGGAAAATAAAATCAACTCATTTGGCACAACCTACTACTGTATTATTAGGGGCACATGTGGTGCAGTGGATCAGCGCTCGCCTCATAAGCATAAGGTTGTGAGTTCGAGCCCCGCTGTCGCAAATGTGTTGTGCACTTGGGCAAGGCACTTAACTTCGCTTGCCTCTCTCCACCCAGGAGTAAATGGATGCCGGCATATGCTGGGAATGCTGTGCGGGAGGAGTGGCGAACCCCCACAGCAACATTATATATAGCCCTGGAGCTAGCAGACATTTGTAACACATCTCAAGTGCAAAAGGTTTGAGTGATTAAATATGTAGAAAGACAGAGGGATCCCTGAAACATGATTCTTAAGTGCAGCAAATTTTGCCTTAAGGAGAGGGGCCAAGACAAAGTTTGTACAGGGGTCAATTTTTTTAATTGATCCAATCATGTTGAAAAGTATACCATGTTATTTGTCTAACCACAAGGATTCAGGAAAGGTATAGTTTGTACTATCTACAACGTTAAGTTTAAGAGTTATAGACTAAAAACAAAAAATCAATAAAAAGGGTAAATTTCAGTTGTACAGGGGTCAAAATTTTTAAGTTGCTCCGATTTAGATAAAAAATGGTGCAAATTATTGGTGAGGTTCATAAGATCAAAATAAGGAATAGTTTTGAGTGTCTCAAATGCTTGCTTAAGAAAGTAGGGGGGGAAACAAGGTCAAGCCCCATTGAATGCAATGGATGTTGACCTTTGGTGCCCTTTGCATTATGAAAACCTTGCGGGCCTGCAATGGAGCCTTGAGGAACAGAGTAGTTGAAAATATGCTGCTTGGATATTTCATGGTTAACCATCACTTGGGTACTTCTGTCAGTGAGATATGATCTAAATCGGACAAGAGTAGTATCTTTGATACCAAAACTGTTTCAAGCCTTTTAATCAAAATATCATGGTCAATGGTATGGAAGGCAGCACTCAAGTCAAGCAATACTAGCAAGAAAGCGTTATTAGCATTCAAGGCTTGAAGGATGTAATTTCTGACCTGGAGAAGGGCTGTCAGAATGGTGAGCTTTGTATGCAGATTACAATGGCTCACCAAGATCATGATCGCCAACATGCTGAATTACCTGACGTTTTGCTGCCTTCTCAATCAAATATTAGCAACTGACCTGTAGTTCTCCAGTAAACCATGATCCAAAGATTCTTCTTAAATACGGGATAATGCATGAATTGCTTCAAAGTGAGGAAATATGCCTGTCACAAGAGAACTGTTTTATTTCCTGGTGATGCTAGGTAATAGGCATTTCAAGTTCTGTTTAATAATGAGGCCAGGAGGGAAGTGGTGCCCATGTGCAAGCCTTGTTGGACTTTTGGCCAATTATTTCAACAACTTCAGAGTCAGAGAGTGCTTTAAAAAACCTGGCATATAGCATTTGCAATCCTATCTGCCTGGAGAGATTCAGGTCATATTGACAATCATATTGTCCCTAATCTTTTCAACCTTATGAACAAAGAAAGAAAGTCTTGTCAGATCATCGTCAGAGTTAGCAAAGGCAAAGCTCTTACGATCAAAAGACTCGTGTTATGAACATGTCCTTAGTACTACAACAAATTTGTCAGTAAAATAAAGTCCCGTTTTAGCATCCGACCATAGTTTACTGAGTTTTGTAGAACGTGTCCCGTAGGACCGTAATGAACTTACAATTGTATGATTTTTTGTCCTTATTAGATTGCTTTCTGTCTTCTAAGCACTTGCAGGGTTGTTAGGATACTAGTCTTGTTATAGAATACAAAATGATCTAGCAATCACTGCTAGTGCCTCTAAGTACCGCGAAACACATATGGGTGAGTTTTGCAAGCATTTCAGGTGAAGTGGAAGAAAGTTGTACATCATATCATCCATACAGTTACAGAACAAAATTAAAACTGTAACATTCTGTAATGCTAAGAAGATGATTACAACCAAGCATTGATCACAACAATGCATTTGATATTCGTAATTTTCACATCTTGCTTTGCCAATGTTTGCATTAGTCTCCCATAACTACCAGAACATTATGCCGTGGAGTCTCATTGGTGGCCTAGATTACCTGCAAATTCAGCAGCAATGATTCCAGTGGTGAGATTTTCTGTACACTGCAGATCCCAGGGTGATTTGGCATGGGTTTGAGCATAAGCCCCGGGGCAGAAGGCCAACTCCTCCAACGCGTACCTGTGTTTTGCGAGTCGCAATGATGTTATTAGTTGCCATTAATTTGCTACTAGTTGTGTGTTGAGTGTCGTGTTCCCCCTGGTGTTTGGCAATTCTCATTAAAGTAGTTTTTAATTTTTGCCATTGTTTGTGAAGTGCAGTTGTATCCTTTTGGATCGCACTTAGGTGCCTTGCTTGTCAGTGGGTCCCTGGTTTTTTTTTAGTCTTTTTGCCTAGTTTCCAACACCCTCCGCCAATTCTGAAATTGTAGTTCCACATCCTCGTGGCATTTAGGGTTCTTTAGTAGTGCAATGACTTATGTGCTGTAAAATGAAGTCATTACAGCTAATTCCCTCCATTCCCTGTCTTTGTCGTTGAATTAAAAGCTCTTACTTAGAATGTTGTAATCTTCACGCTTTCTTACACCTAATAAGTGATGGCTTTGTCGAGTATTAAGCGTTGTCCCTCCTTGACAGGGTTAAGGATGGCGCTGCGTGTCCTTTATACGCCAGTTTAGTCCACTCAATCTAATGAAAAATACTACGGTATGACCTGGACACAAATTGCTACAGAAGGTTTTCTTGCTGTAACTAGCGGTAAAAGATCTCCCAAACACATATCAACAGGTAGAAAAAGGGAAGCTTGGAAGACAATGCTAATTTGCATTTATCTTCGGGGGACGTATACGCCATATTTCGACTCCCATATTTCGAAAAGGTATATAGCTCATAAATGCCATGTTTACGGATATTTTCCATTTTTCTGTTTGAACATGTTTGCAATGGCTATGCCTGCAAGTGTGTAGCACTTCAATTGATATATTAAAAGTGGAAAGTCCTGATGGTCATTATTGAAGATGAACCGCCATTTTCCCGCCAAATTAATTTTGCATTCTAGATGATTTGCCAGACGGCAATCAGGATGGGGAGAATTCTTTATTTAGCAAATTATTATCAAGGAGTATTTATCAAACACATTGGGGTAGTAGTGCCGGGGGCACTCCCTATGCGAAGTGATGGTATATTATGTGCCTCGGCCATTTGTGAATATGGGTCATGTCCTGGGTTCTTCAGATTAAAATTACCCAAAAATACGGGTCATTCGGTACATACACAAGCTGAATAAAAAGGGGTCATCCAGTATGAAACTTAAAGAAGGGGCCAATGATGTTAAAACCTAAGTTACAATAGGAAGTGCCCTCTTTTTCAGAGTCAAAGTGCCATGAAATTATAAAATTGCTGGCAGAACAGTATAAAATTGTTTTTAATTAAAAAGTGCACCGTGGGCTGCGAAAATTTTGAAGTTGGGTGTTCAAATTCTTTAAAAAGTGGAGAATTTTATGCAACTGTGATAAAAGCGGATAGCAGGAAAAAGAAGAAAGAACAATGGGCGGCGTAATTGAGGATTGTGAACATTTAAAAAAGGGGGGTCATTTGGTAATGCCAGTGCAGGTTAATAGGTAGGACAGCAGCATAAAAAGCGGTCAAGCATTCTAGACTTCAAAGTCAGCATCTCACAGACCTTGACTACGCAGCTGTAAAAAGGGGATGTGATATGTGACGTGCACAAGAATCTACTACAAAGCATGATTTGAGAATGCTGAAGATAAAGTCAGCTTACATCCAAATAGATGGAATGGAATACATGACATCAATGAGAAAGAGAATCATCAACCTATCTGCAAAACAGATGGTACCCAACTCAAAAAGGTTTCAGACCTCAAGTACCTCGGGCCCTATGTTGGATAGCAAGCAAAAAAGATTCAAGAGTTAAAGGGCCATGGCATGATGGTAATAGCATCGACTCATACTCCAAGACTTAACTGGAAAGTGGTCAATATTTTGGTATTTGAAGAAGAAGAAAGCTACTATTTTTCTCATTACCCAGTGTAAAATCTTAGGCTAAAGGATATTGGTATGGACGTTATGAACGAAATGATGTACCCCATTTTGGTCGACCGCAAATTAATTGTACACATATACCAGGGCGGATCTCGCAGGATTTGAAAACGTCAAAAGTAATGGGGGTGAAACTGACTGAAGGCTTAAATTGTCAAAAAAAAATGGGCTGATTTTGCAAGATTTTGCAGAATTACCGGGAAGGCGCGCACCCTCCGCCCCCTCCATGGATCCGCGCCTGGATAGGCTAAGAAAAAATCTGTTTTTAGCTCTACATGAAAACGGGTGGAAATATCAGCGCGCCAAAACTTTACAGATGGGGTTTAGAGGTGTAGACCATTTATTTACTTAAATCGGTCGTTCCCTTGTATAATATTGTTATAATAACCAAAATTTAGGCAAAAATGGCAAATAGGTTTATGCAAATTAGCAGGTCGTGCCATGCTTCCTTTTTTATACCTTTTTGATATGTTGTTTTTGTGAGGGTTTAAAAGTTTACAGCAGAAAAAAAACATTCTTTAGCAATTTTGTCTAGGTCATTACCGTTATAGTGAGTGTGGACTAGTTGAGCAGTTCGAATAATGAAGGGTTTCAACCCTGGTGCTGGGAAGGCATTCAAGGATAGATGTGGGAGTGTGAATTAACAAAGGGAAGAGCAACAAAAAAACAAGCTAAAGTTGCGCCGTCTACAAACCATTTTCAACTACCTCATGGTAAATCAAAACTAAAGTAGCAAACGACCACAAAGACCGACAGTGATTAGCTTGAAAGTAGCTTTTGGCTAGATACGTTCTCTTTTTGTAATGGTTTTTAAAATATGTCAAAAATGTGTTCTAATCATGGCATGATAATTCACGGGACAAAATGGAATACATGCTTTTTGTCCGATTTTTTGCAAATTGATTGCGAACCAAAATTTATCCTAAATTTGAGGCAAAAGTAATATAAATGGGGAATTTTGAGGGCTTAAGTGAATGCAAAAAAAGAACCATAGCCTGTGGGCTAAACTATCCCCCGTGATAGGAAGATTTTGCTCATATTATTAAAAAGAGCGCCTTCGTCACATCTGGAAAGAGCATTTACCACCCGAGACCAGGTAGGCATCTGAAGAGGAGGGTTCACTAGGGATTGCATAGCATATTTGGCACATTATTGATCAATGCAGAGAATTGAACAGAAAGCTTTCCTTGTTTCATCGACTACTTTAAGCTTGACTGTGTCAGATGTGGAGCCTCTGGAAGCTCTCCTGTAATCCAGAATCTCTACCATGTCCGCTTCTTGGAAGTACAGACCCCCCCCCCCCCCCCCCCCCCCCGAAAAAAAGTGAGAGTGATGATTATTTGCCCAACATTGTCAAACACTCATATTAGGAAGAGTACTTAACAATCAGTAAGACGGTTTTATCATTGAAGGACGGCATCTGACTACCTGCTTTAAGCCGATTGATATCGCTACTCTCTGCGAAGCTCTGTGATCTGAGTATACGGTTAAAAACACGAAAGTAAAATCATGGTGTCCAACTCAATGGGCCAAGACCAAAATAATGATTATGTGATGTCAGTACTGCCCCAAACCCCCATAAGTGAGGGTTGAAGTTATCACCACAAATTGTTTTCCTATGATCAAATCTCCTAAATCCTAAATGCCATTTTTTGCCACTTTTCAAAAATCACGGAGCGAACCCTTGCCTTGTGTTAGGGGAAAAGTGCTCCTAGATCTAACAAGACAAAAACACTACCTCCCTTTTTGCGGTGTCGTCAGGTGGAAGTCATTTTCCCTCTGGGACGTAAGGGATATACAGGGTGACCCAATGAAAACTTACCAAAATGAAAGTGATTATTTTCCAAATTTTTAATGTGATATCTGTGTTTTTATTTTATAATAAAGAATGGGTAATTGAGATTCTTGCCGGGAAAAAAAAATTTCATTTTGGTTGAGTGGTCCACTGAACAATATAAGTCGTTAAAACGACTTGTCCACTGGAGCATCATTTTTCTTTTGAGCCAACGTTACGGCGCACAGTGGGCCAGAATCGCCTCAAAGCGGGCCAAAAATCAACAATTGCCGAATTTGGCTTTTTATGTTTTTTTATGTCGTTAGGGAAAGAAAACATCCCAAAGAACACGTTATGTTCAAATATATTTTATAAGGAATTTAAAGGCTGTCATATACGTCGTTAACATGAAAAAAGCGTGGTTGTTGCTCTAAAACTTGATAATACCACCAAATTTGAAAACTTCCTTGTGACGAGAGGCGAATACAAAGAATCCATTTTTGTAAGAGCAGCCTCTATCTACCACTGGAGTTATACACAATTAGAAATATACTAATGAAAAAAATAAGTTGTATACATTAAGGGGGAAAGTCCCTTTTTTGACCAAAAACGCTAGAAATTCACTTTTTTTTGAAACAATTAGCATAAAGTGTAGGATTCCCCGTGATTCCCCTAGATTCTAATATGTGTTTTCGGTGTCTCTTTTAATGCAAGAGCCTATGCTTTCAGTTATACTAAAGTTGTGCCACAGTTGCCACACAGCATATTGAGTATTTTTCAAAATGCGCACACCTATGCTACAAGGCCCGTGTTTTATGACAATTCAACTTGCGCAGCACCGCGCTGCGATTATCGTCCGTCTAAAATCAATATTCGTTAGACCATTCCCAGCAATTGAGAGGATACAGATTCGTGATAGTTGCTCGATGTATATAATTATGCGCATATCTTTGAAACAATATGACCAGCATTTTTAAAAAGGGGAAACGTGTAACATTAGCTTAGAAAAGAAGAATATGGAATCTAGTTTTTGAAGGCTTTTGCGGGAAATTGTTTGTAATGCTTGTTATAGAGAATTAAAAAAAATGCCAAGAAAAATTGTGAAACAGACGTTCTTCAGTCTTTCTGCCGTTCAAGTCTTAAAATGTAAATCAAATAATTTCAGCAAGAAAGTCAATCTAATTCCTATTGTAAAATTATAATTATATCTGAATACAGGCTAAAATGCGATTCATGGAAACTACGGTGAAGGGGAGGTGTAAAACTTATCTCAAAGAATACGTATGAAAAAAGGCGATTTGTGTTATGGGAAAATCCAAATACCAGCAATTTCTTTTAACTCGAGGGGCGTCAAAAGAAAATGACGAAAATTAGCGAACGCCCCAATCAAACGTGAATCACTATTGTGATGCAAAACATTCCCCAAGTACTAACAATCATTCTTATGCTTTATGAAACTTTTCTTCAAGAAGATCAGAGAATGGTATTTTAAAAGCTTTTCAATGCACTTTTGGATCATAATCCACTGTGTTTTGGTTTTTAGGAAACATTGCTATGATTTTTATTAAAACAATTTTATGCATATCAGAGTTGAGAAAAATTATTTTGATGACTGCATATATCCCTACACCCTAAAGGAAAATGACACACCTGAACCATCCCCCGCAAAAAAGGAGTTAGCTATTTTATCTTGTTAGATCTATTTTATTTGAATGTATTTTGTATTATACTCTAATGATGGTCACATAACCTTCAAAATTTCTCATTTCCACTGAACCCCGATAAATTATGCTAAAATAGAGTCATTGTTTTTATGGGCCCTTTTATGGATTCAATGCATATTATCAATGACCATCATACGACAATATTTTTTGACGTCATATATAATTTCGAAATATTTCTATCCTATTTTTCTCATGTCCCAGAACCCTATATGCTAAATAGTCAATTGTTTATGGGCCCTTTATGAGATTACAATGCTATTAATACTACACATACAAAACAGTATTTTGATGACGTTCCATACATATTTATATTACCATCAAATTTCTCATGTCCAAGAACCCCCTATATGCTTATATAGTCATTGTTTTATGGCTATTTTAATGATGACAATGGCCATATGATCATGACCAATCAGAAACATTATTTTGATGACGTCATATTATTTCTAATATGACCATCAAATTCCTCATGTCAAAAACCCCCTATATTCTTATATAGTAATTGGTTTTTCTAAATGGCTATTTTAATGGATTCCAATGCATATTATCACTGACCAATCAGAAAACAGCTTATATTTGAAATGACGTCCTAATTATTTGCTAACATTTACTCAAATTTCTCATGTTGTCCAGAACCCCATATATGTCAAAATGTAATGTTTATGTATTGATTGACCATTAAAAATTGATTTTTTTCAATTGACCAATCAGAAAACGCTTATATGACGTCATACCAATTTGAAATAATTCTAATTGACTCAGCGGGTCACAAACCCCCTAATTACCTTAAAATGGTACCAATGCAACCTTCTACTATCAACAAATATTTTTGCCAGCTTGATCAATTCTGGCCCCACGTGGCGGGGGGCGTTTTTTCTCGCTGAATAACCTGGACTCCCACGCCCAATAAGTTTGGTAATCAGTATGTTAAAAAAAATTGGTGGCTGCCTGCCTGTCGTTATCGTTTTGTTTTCATAAACTTATGTGCTTCTTGCCGAAATTGTCTTTACATGCATGAAGGCATTTTAATTTTCTCTCTGTTGCAGTTGAACACTTTTTAATTTCTTAGTTTCTCCCTCGTACCGTTTCGTGTTATGTCCTGGTGTCTCTGCATGGCGTAAACGGCCTGCCCGATCTGAGGGGCAAATTTCCCCAGTCTTTGGTAATTTTCCCTCTCAGGGGATCAAAAGGCCCAATTTTTTTCCGGTTCATAGGGCTAAAAACGGGCTGATTTTCGCATGATTGTTTGTCAAAATTTGTTTCCCTCCCGCCCCAAGTCGTCAGTCAGGGGGGGTCAACCTCCCCCCCCCCCGCCTGTTACGCCACTGGTCTCATATGTGTGTGTGTGTCCTGCCTCCAAAACAATCAAAACCTGTCATAAACATATTTGCTGTACAAAAATTGTTCAACACATGACGAAATTGAAATAAAGGAACTAACCAAATCCTTTAAATTGACGAATGGGTCGGTAAAAATGTACTGAAAAAATTTTAAATTTCAATCAAAACAAAGTCAGGTCTGATGGCATTGGAATTTTATTAAAAAAAGATTGAATCCGTTGATATCAAAACATTTAGCTTCAATTTTCAATCTCTCTCTTTCTCTAACTGGATACTTATCAACTTCATTGGATTCCCATTTTCCATGAAGACAAGGCCTCGGATTTTCAAAATTACGTCCTCTATCTGATTGCCTTGCTCTTCAAAAATATTAGAACAATATATTAAAGGAAAACAAATTTGGGTTATACCAAACCATTCTACAGTCGGCCATTATAGATTTAATTGATAAAATTGCTATGCTGTCGAAAGAAATGAAACCCATCAGTCGGTATATTCCTAGACTATCAAGGCCTTTGATACAATAAATCACTATGTCTTACTATAATAACTAAGAACACTATTGATTCGAGGTAGTGCACTTGATGTTTTAAAAGCATTCTCAACCACCGTATATCGCCATCGAGGTGGGGGCCACGGGCAGTTTTCACCCTATTTTTGTCTCCCCCTCCCCCCCCCCCCCCCCAGTTTGTCCTCCCCTGGCCACAAGTAAATGACAGAGTTTTCGGCAAAAATCAGCATTCTGGGCCAAAATTACCATTTGGCAAAGTTTGACGATTTGGGGCCAAAAGTTGTAAAAAATCTCAACATTTTAATTTTGCCCCCCCGCCCCCCCAAACAAAAAAAAATCCCTACCCGAAAAATTCTGGCGCCGCCACTGTGTGGACCTACCTTTTTGAATTCACTTGACAAAACCTTAAAACAGTCTAAAAGTCATTTTAAGAAACATTGAAATCCAACTTATGGAAGAGTATAAAAGAACCAATCGGGGTGATCATTGTATGTTGATTTGTTTTTGTCTTTGTTTAGTGTTTATGTTGTTTTTATTTTTTCCTGGAAACTTCATTCAGGCTTGATCGTCAGGTCCAGCTGGGCCTTTTGATCATGTCTCATATCCATTGTTTTTAACATTTAAACTCATGGCACCTGCATAACGAGGAAAAATGTGATGGCCTTAACTTTTATTCCTCACTGGCCTGTTGCAGTTATCATTATGCGTACTCTCTTTAAAATCTCTGAGTATGATTTCAAATCATGATTTGTGTGAGGTTTATTATTGCCCTCATATACAGCAGAGCTTGACCTCCACGCATGTGTTCTTGTATTCTCGGGGCAAGGTTATACAGGGGCTCAAAATATAAACAGGGACCCAAAATGTGTTCTAAAGAGTATACCATCATGTTCATACCTTTCAAGGAGACAGAAAGGATAGTTTGCCACTGAGGGTTATAGAGTAAAGAGTTACTCATGCAAACGGGTTCAAGGTCCACTGGGGGTAAACTTTTCAGATTAACCGTTGTTTTAGAAGGTGCCAATTGTTTCTCCTTACATATAATAGAAGACCGAAACTTACAGTCGCTTTGGTCATTGACGTTTTGAATTATATCTTTCCATTATCACACGTTCATCAAAACGTCAATGAAATATATTGCTCTAAAGAGATCAATTATGGCCGTGTCCACAGGGTCTATGGAGACCACTAATCAATATCGGAAAAGTCCACTTTGAGGTGTAACACATAATCTATATACATTTTTAGTTAGTATGACCCAATCGAACGCTTTAAAAATCGTACCATTCTAAGAAAACTGACCGTGAACTTTCTTGAGCCTATTGCTAAAACAAGTCGTAAATATGGCAAACTATACCCTTTTAGAAACCTTATTAGCAAACGACAGATTGGTATAAATTTAAAACAATTAAATCACTTTTTCCTTTGTTTACCCCTGTACAAATGTTTTCCCCCATATAAAACAACCCAAGAACACATTTTAAAAAAGACACCCCATGTTTTCAGATACTCCATGAAATTCTGGTATTGGAACAACATTGTGTCAAATGTATATGAAAAAACTAACCAAAAACATTAATTACATTTCCCCATGTACTATTAGAAGACCCTATACTTTGAGAGACCAACTCAGTTTCCTAAAGCCCCAAAGCGAAAACCTAGGGGACCGCACTCCCTCACCGACTCTCATCTTTATAAGGAGGCTTAGGTGAACAATATCCATGCATGACGGCAATGACAAGGTATTGGATTAATATCGGCACGGATTTGTTATAGTAAACTGTAATAACTCCATTATATAGGCACCGACAGATACTATGATTAAAGCAATATTAGCAACATTGTAACGGCGCCACCCCAATTTTCCAAAACAAAAAAAATATATTTTGCACAGTTGCACTGGTAATTGGCTAGTTAACTATATCTGTGAATTGTTAAGCGCGAACTTGTCATGTATTGCAAAAGAAGGATTTTTTCTCCGATAATAATGAACAGTGCTGGAAATCATTCAATCAGAAAAAGAAGCCGGGAATTGCGCAAGTAAGTGTCTATGCTTATCCCATCGGCGTAATCCGGGGGGATGGGGTGGATATATCCCCCCCCAATATTGTGACTGTTAAGGGGGGATGGTTAATACAATCATCCCCCCCAATTTGATTGTTCCGTCATGCTGTTTTCGACAAAAATAACTCATATTTTACCCAAAATGGTCAAAATGGTAAATTTTTCGCGCGCTTCGCGGCGCATTTGCTCATAATATACAATTATTATTTAACAATTTAAGCTTCAAAATGCCAAAATTTTTAGCGCGTTTCCCCATGCGCCAATGCATCTTTTCAGCAAACCCCATTGATTCATAAATTTTCTTCAACACCATCCCCCCCAAGCAACAAGAAATTACGCCTCTGGCTAGCCAAGTTGTTCAGGTAGTTCAAGTCAAGTTAGAGGTCATTTTAGTGAGTTGTCAATATTATCAATCGACGGACAGAAATTTGGCGTTTCCAGCTCCCGCCGTTAAATTACAATCGGATATGCCGATTTAATTATACAATCGCTTCTTTTATGCCAAATACATATTTTAGCATGGTCGTCGCAGGTACGCAATTACCAAACAATAACGGTGCACAAAAATCTCAAATTGAAATTGTGGGCGCCTCTTCAAAATGTGCTGGGTTATTGACTGTAAAGGAGCACCGTACTAAGAATAAATGATAAATATACGCTATAAATATTAATTATTGAACAAGATCGGAGTGGTTTTTACGAAAAACGGACTGATAACCATAAAAAGGATTAAAACATTTTGTCTGACAAACGCTATTTGAATTTCGCGCTAGTGTTTATGGGATATAACCGTATGTAGGGCACGCTATAGGGCGACATAACAGTGGTGTAGCCAGGATTGTACGTCGAGTTGCAACGCTTATGCCCGGAGTTGCAAGTTCGCAACGCCATCCGCGAGTTTTGCAATGTGCGACGCCTGCCAGCGAGTTTTGCAGTTGGCCACGGCCAGCCGGCGCTTTTTCAAGTTTGCGACGCCATGACGGCGAGTTTGCAAGGAACTTGGCCACCATGATGCGCGAGTTTGCAAGTTGGCCACGCTATGCCGGCGAGTTTTTGCAAGTTTTCAACGCCATGCCGGCGAGAGGTTGCAAGTTTGCAACGCTAGACGTCGAGTTTTATTTGGGGATTTGTATTTATTTTTATTTTTTATATTATTATATTGTATTTATATTTATTTATCTTATATAAAGTCATCTTTATTTATTATTTTGTATTATGTATTAGTTACTTTTTATTTAGTGTTCATTATTATTTGTATGTTTATTATTTTACTTAAGTTTTATATTTTTACTATTTATATATACACTAAAAATTCTAAACTTAAAAAAAATAAAAAAAATAAAAAAAATAAAAAATTAAAGTATATTAAATCGAAATAAAAGAAATAAAAATAACATAAATCAATGAATAACAAATAACAAAAAACTATCATAAAAATAAATAAGATAACTTTATATAAATATAATAAATCAATATAAATACTATTAACAATAAATTAAAAACAAATAATTGACTAAACAAATAAATGAAAAATACTAAATAAAAATAAATAAAGATAACTTTATATCCATAAATAATAAATAAAAGATACTTTATATAAATATAATAAATAAGACAATCAATAAAAAGATACTTATATTAATATAAATATAATACAATATAATAAGTAATAAAAAATAAATAAAAAATCAAATAAACTCAGCGGCAATGGGTGGCGACTTTCAAACTCGACGTGCATGCGTGGCCGAATTTCAAACTCGCCGCATGGCGTGGCCAAAGTCACTTGCACTCGCCGTCATGGCGTGGCCAACTTGCAACCTCGCCGGATGGCGTGGCCATTGCAAACTGGCCGGCATGGCGTGGCCACCTTGCAAA